>JAVSCE010020864.1:0-69340 GCA_032199065.1 Smutsia gigantea | reverse complement strand
TGAAAGACCAATAAATGAACAATGAAAAAAAAAGAAATGAACAATCTGTCCATATCCTGCTCTGCTTGTATCACATTCCCCACTAAAGAAGGCAAATGGGAGGTTCACATGTTCCTCAGTAATTCTGAAATCCAAGTAAGCTCAAGTTTCCAGTTCCTTTATCTGGATTCCATATTGCTCCCTAAGAATGAGTAGCCATGGCTCTTGTCTTTGCCCTCTGAGCTGTTGAGTCTGACCTCTGAATTACCCATCTGTGTAGTCTGTATTTGTAGCGGAGTTGTTTTCTCAGCCTGCTTCCTACCCATAGAGGTTTGGGGCCTAAAGTCCTCTTTTCATTGCACCCTCTCTTTCCCATTAATCTCACATTGATGGAGCTTACACCAGAAAATTTTTCTTAAAATTTTGAGCTTACTATGAATCTTATAGAGATTCACTCCATTAGTCTAAAGCCATGGCCACAACCCTTTTCAAGATAAGACTTACCTTAGGTGCTATATTCAGGGGACCCTTATTCAAGTTGGGGAGTACTGATTAAAGTAATGGAAGAAGTGGCAAAAAGTTTTTAAATCAGCATGCCTGTTTTAGTTCAACCCACAGTTCTGGCACTTATCTATCATATTCCTAAGAACGCTTAACTTGACTCATCTAAAATAATTGATATAGATCTTTCTAAAGGCCCCTTTCTGCTCTAAATTCCATTATTTTACATTTCCATTTTCTATACGTTGTTGAAATACTGTAGCCCAGAGTGGTTTCTCAACTATATAGTTAGACAGTGTTTTAGGGTATGAAATTAATGTCCTCTCTTTATTACTACACTTCAGAATAAATAAGATAATAAGAAGGTTGAATGATATTTACATAATATTTGGAAAATCCAGAAAACTCTTACAGAAAAGGTATAATATTACAGTGAACATGAACTTAAAGAATATTGTGAAGTAAGGAAGTATGTAAGTATGTATTCATGGAGTTAACAGAAAGTCAGATATTTAAAAAATAACTTTTTTAAATGGTGTTATTTATTTAACTCTAGAATATTTTCTTTTTATTCTCTTTATCATTTATTTCAATGTTGTTTTGGGGATAAAATTTCTATTATGCTATTTATAGTTTAAAGAAATTCTGTAGGAATCAAGCCTGTTTTTTGTTTTTATCTTTACCACTTACAAAATGAATTTGTCAAATTTAATTTGTTTTGCACTAAATTTTGTTTCAAGAAAACATGGCAATTTTTTAAATACCAGTTTATATTTTGTTTTTTCAATGTTTTTACTTAAAACAATCTCCTTTTAGAGAAACTTCATCAATTTATCACTTATTTTTTTTATATTTATAATTATCATTGAATTCTGTTATTCAATTTTAGTGAGATAAGATCAAAGAAAAAAGACATCTTAATGAAATGAATTCATGATACACATAATGTGAATTATGCCAAAATATTTTCCCATCACACTAATGTTATAAGGTCTTTTATATGAAATATTGTATATGTGAACTTAATTTGGACTCTTTTTAAACTGCAGTGTCCTCTCACATGGCAGAGCAAGTGGGAAGGCCCAGAGGATCCCTTACAATACCTTAGAGGTCTTGTAGCTCGTGCCCTTGCAATACAGGTAAGACTGAATTTTTTGGTGATTGTATTGTGTGATGGTATGACTATCGTATTATAGCCATGCATATTGAGATAATGCTTTTGCTAACAACTAGTGAGAATATTATGATTTTGCACATACATTCATTTTTCATTCTGTCATTTGTGCTTTTATATGATACTCTTTTTTTTTTAAACGAGTATATTCTATCTGCTTCCTGTGGCTTTTCATAATTTTTGAAAATTTAGAGAAAAATATACAATTTCAATAGAAATGGAAATACGGATATAAACACACTGATTCATAACTGTAGCTAATTTGCTTTAGGGTACATCCCCCTATAAATTGATGCTTTTCTCTCTTTTTTCTTTTTAATTGATCAGGTGTGTTCAGAGTGACCCATTCAGGTAACTGCAGGAAAATTGAACAAAAAGAGGGATGATATAGTGGGAAAAGGTCAGAGTGATTTTTTTTTTTAAGGAATAGCAAATGTTACAGGGTAGTTGGTGCATGTAATGTACACCATTTCCGGTGTGGTTTTTGAACTGTCATCTAACTAGCATCGTCCTCTGCTTGTTATGCTTGCTTCACAACTTTCTTTATGTCACTCAGGTTATTTCCACACCAACTTCTTTCTTTTTTTATTGAAGTATAGTTTATATACAATATTATATTAGTTTTAGGTGTACAATATAGTGATTTGATAATTATATACATTATGGAATGCTCTCCACCATTGATGTAATTACCCTGTGTCACTATACAAAGATATTTCAGTATTATTGACTATATTCTCTATGTTGTACTTTGCATGACCATGACTTCTTTATTTTATAATTAGAAGTTTGTATCTTTTTATCCTCTTTACCTATTTCACCCATCCCCCTCTGCCCCGCCTCTATGGCAACCACCAGTCTGTTCTTTGTGTTTATGAGTCTATTTCTGTTTTGTTTTTTCACTTTTTTTTTTTTTAGATTCCACATGTAAGTGAAATCATATAGGATTTGTCTGTCTCTCTGACTTATTTCACTTAGTGTAATAGCCTCTAGGTCAATCCATATTGTCACAAATGGCAAGTTTCATTTTTTTTTATGAATTTTTTATGAATTTCAGTATATACATAGTATTCCATTGTGTATATACACCATGTCTCCTTTATGCAGTCATCTCTCAGTGGACACTTAGGTTGCTTCTGTATTTTAGCTATTATAAATAATACTGCTAAACATAGGGGTGCATATTCTTTTTGAATTAGTGTTTTTGTTTTCTTCAGATAAGTACCCAGAAGTAGAATTACTGGTCATACAGTATTTCTACTTTAAATTTTTGAGGAGCCATCACACTGCTCTCCATAGTGACGGCACCAATTTTCATTCCCACTAGCTTAGGAAGGTTCCCTTTCCTCCACATCCTCACCAACACTTGTTATTTCTTGTCTTTTTGCCAATAGCCATTCTGACTGGTGTGAGGTGATATCTCATTGTGGTTTTGATTTGCATTTCCCTGATGATTAGTGGTGTTGAGCATCTTCTCATGTGTCTTTTGGCTGGCTATTGAGGGCCTCTGCCCATTTTTTAATAAGATTATTTGCTTTTTGGTGTTGAGTTTTTTTAGTTCTTTATATATTTTGGATATTAACCCCCTTATCAGATTTATCATTAGCAAATATATTCTTCCATTCAGTTAATTACCTTTATGTTACATTGATGGTTTCCTTTGCTGTGCAGAAGCTTTTAGTTTGATGTAATCCAACTTATTTATTTTTGCCTTTGTTTCCCTTGCCTCGGAAGACAGATCCACAAAAAAGTTGCTAATGCCAATGTCCAAGAGTTTACTGTCTATATTTTCTTACAGGAGTTTTATGGTTTCAGGTCTCCCATTTAGGTCTTTGATCCATTTTGAGTTTATTTTTTTGTATGGTATAAGGCAGTGATCCAGTTTTATTCTTTTGCATGTAGCTGTCCAGTTTTCCCGATACCATTTATGGAAAAGACTGTCTTTTCCCCGTTGTATATTCATGCCTCTTTTGTTATAAATTAGTTGGCCATATAAGTGCAAGTTGATCTGTGCTCTCTATTTGGTTGCATTGGTCTATGCAGCTGTTCTTGTGCCAGTAACATACTGTTCGATTACTGTAGCCTTATAGTATAGTTTGAAATCAGGTTGCATGATGCCTCCAGCTTTGTGGTTCTTTCTCAAGATTGCTTTGCCTATTCAGGGTCTTTTGTGGTTCCATACACATTTTAGGGTTGTTTTCCCTAGTTCTGTGAAAAATGCCGTTGGTATTTTGATAGGGATTGCATTGAATCTGTAGATTGCTTGAAGTAGTATGCCATTTTAAAAATATCAGTTCTGTCTATCCTTGAGCATAGAATATCTTCCCATTTATTTATGTCATCTTCAATTTCTTTCATCAATGTCTTAAATTTTAAGAATATAGGTCTTCCATCTCCTTGATTTAACTTATTCCTAGGTATTTTATTCTTTTTGATGCAATTGTAAATGGGATTGTTTTCTTAATTTATTTTTCTGCTACCTTGTTCTTTGTATATTGAAAAGCAACAGATTTCTGAATATTGATTTAGTATACTTCAACTTTACTGAATTCATTTATTAGTTCAAATAGTTATTTGGTGGAATCTTTAGGGTTTTCTATATATGGTGTCATGTCACCTGCAAATAGTGATAGTTTTATTTCTTTCTTACCAATCTGGGTGCCTTCTGTTTCTTTTTCTGTCTGATTTTGGTGGGTAGGATTTCAAGTACTATGTTGAATAAGATGGTGATAGTGGCCATCCTTGTCTTGTTCCTGATCTTAAAGGAAAAGCTTTTAGTTTTCACCATTTGGCATGATTTTAGTTGTGGATCTGTCATATATGGACTGTAATATGGGGTATGTTCCCTCTATAACCACTTTGAGATTTTTAATCATAAATGAATGTTGAATTTTGTCCAAAGCTCCCTCAGCATCTGTTATTATGATTGTGTGTTTTTTTATCTTTCCTTGTTAATGTGGTGTATCACATTGATTGAGTCGCAGCTGTTGAATCATCTTTGTTGCCTTGGAATAAATCCCACTTGCCTGTGGTGAATAATCTTTGAAATGTATATTTGAATTTGGTTTGCTAGTATTTTTGGTTGAGGATTTTTGCTTCTATGTTCATCAGAAGTATTAGTCAGTAATTTTTTTTTTGTAGTGTCTTTGTCTCATTTTGGTTAAAGAGTAATGCTATCTTCATAGAATGAATTTGGAAGTATTCCTTCCCCTTCAATTTAGGAAGATAGATATTAGCTCTTCTTTAAATGTTTGACAGAACTCACCTGTGAAGGCATCTATCTGGTCCTGAACTTTTGTTTGTTAGTTTTATGATTATTGGTTCAATTTCATTACTAGTAATTGGTCTGTTCAATTCTATTTCTATTTGTTCAGTCTTAGAAAATTGTGTTTCTAGGAATTTATTTCTGCTAGATTGTCCAATTTGTTGGCATAATTTAGACAAATAGCCCATCAGTGACCTTAGAAAAATATAGAAATGCTCTTGAGTTCTTGTTATGTTAAAATTGCAGGGCTGTGATAATTTATCACTTTATATATTTGTCAGTATTGTTTGCTTTAGATTATTTTTTAAAGTGGAGGAAGATTGTTTTTGTTTGTGTTTTTGTTTTTGTTGCAAATGGTAGCCTGTATTATACTCTATGTGTGAGTATACTTAATAATTATGTTATGTGCATGTAATGATAAATACATTCTTGATACTAAAATCAGTATCATGTAAAATGATTTTAATTGTTATAATTTTTCTGGCATGATTATTCATACTAAGTATACAGAATACTTGTTGATGAAATAAAACTTTTCCACTATGTAAGTTTCGTAAAAGCTTTTGTAAGCATTTAACCTTAATTATAATGATAAAATACCCTCCTAACCCTCAAAATAGCTTTAAGGTTTGACCATAGCTTATTACCTATCCTTCCAACCAGGGAATATGCAATATTTGTCACTTCTACCACCACTTAGGGATATGTTTTTTTTTTTAGTCGTTTTTTTTTCCTGACTTAATTTTATTTTTTTCCATTTTGAATGTACAGAGATATCCACCCCACTATCCACCTTTATTCTTTGGGATACACTTTCCACCTACTCAAGGGTCTACTAGGTCCTCTGTTTTCATATGGGCCTTTTCTGTTTCATAGATACATATTTCTACCCAGCGCAGCTTGTGAAGGTTAGAACAATGTAGTTACCTAGGTGGGGAAGAAAGGTATGAAAACATGAGGCCAGGGAGAATTGGAAGTATTATTTGCAAAGATCTGTGAATTTGGTAGCTTTTAGTTGCTTATAAAAGTGTAATGTTGAGATTGAATCCAAACAGGTGCACAGCAGCTTTAGCTCAGTTCCAGCCATAGTTTAAGTTCCCAGAGCCCTGCATTTTGGGCCATAACATACAGGGAAATATAACAAGCTCCTGAAAGTGTTATATATAGTTCCTGTTCATTATAGGGATCTTGTGCAAATACAGTGAGACTGACTGCGGCCAAGGGTGGCATTCATTTATTTACTCATTCACTCACAAATATTGTAATATGATAGGCTCTGAGTAAAGTACTGGAGATACAATGGTTAGTAAATTGATATCACTCCTGCCTCACAGAGTTTACATTTCTTGTATGTATTTACTTTGGCAATTAAAAATTCTGTCTTGGTGCCAAACACTGTGCTGAGGTTACTGAATGTAGAAGGTAAAGAAAATAGAATATACATTATATTCCAAGGAACTGTCCTTAACAATTTATCAGAAAAGATAGACAACTGAATAAACAGTCAGAGCAATAAAGGCAGTTAAGTACTAAGAGATCAAATAGAAGGAGTACCCAACCTACAGGGGGATAAGGAAGTGATGCTGAAGCTGAGAACATAGTAGGAATAGACCAGGTGAGGAGGAGAAGGAAGAATGGGCCAGACAAGAGGAAGGCCAGAGTCAAAAGTAAGCACTGTGCTTTCAAGTAACTAAAAGCAGAGTACAGACAAGTAGGAAGGGTAGAGGATACAGAGGATACAGGTCTGGAAGGGCCAAGTCATGATACTTTATTAAGCAATTATATTTTATTTTAAGGGATATTAAGGATTATGTTTTAGAAGGGTCGTTTTACAATATGGAGAGAATCTTAAGTCTATTGGGTGCATAAGGTTTAAGACTGTCCTCTGAATGTTGGTAATTTAGAGACAGCCAGAGAACCTGTAGGCACCCAGGGAATCTCAGCCACAGAGAGTCTTGCAGGCATCCTGGCATTCATTCTCTGATCACTACTCTACAAGATCCTTTAGAACAAAGACATTTTTTAAAAATTACACTCTATGTCCAATACCTAGCATTACTGTCTGAGGGATAAATTAATGGACAATTGAATGGACTGAATTATTTCCTATTGGGACCGTAGGATTCTTTTCCTGCTTCAATTTTTTTTTTGCCTTTTCTTCATAAATAACCTTCTGAGTGAGAGTTTCTTTGGTTTCTGGTTTCTTCTCTATATTCCCCTTGGCCTGCAGTATAGCCTATGCTACACATCTCACCAGTATATTCTGATTCTTCTCTGTTGATCATTTTAAATTCCAGCATGTTCTCTGCCCAATTTGTAAATCTTACAGTGCCAGCATTTGCTTTTGTTTTTCTGTCTTCATGTTCTCAACTTCTCACAGTTATATCCCTTTCTCTACACCTACAATTCTTTTTCCCACCTAGCTCATGAGATGATTCTAAGCTAGGATATATAGACCTTCATCTTCAGTACCCAGTTAGGCTTGAGTATGCCAAGCAGACCAAGTATTCTACACATGTTTAATGAACTTCTGAGTGTCTCCACAGTACTCTTCTACTGCTAACCAAATACTGAGTGCCATTTGGCAGTTGTAAGCTTTCATACTCATTTTTTAGGACTGAGCTTCTGCTTGGTTCCCTGTCTTCCATTTAAAAACTTATAGTGCTGTCTTGAACTGATCTCAATTTTTTTGGCCTAACTCAAGCCAGTGGCTGGTATACTCACATACTACCAAATTCCGTCACCCTTCCTACTGGAATCTTGTTGTTTATATCAACCTTGAAGTCTGGGAAGATCTAAGCAATAAATAGAATGTTATTGTTGTTATTAATAAAAGCATGATATATAAACTATTCTTAGAGTTTATCAGGAAATAAAGACAACTAAATATGCAACAACAATCAAAATGATGAAGTACAGAATTATAAAAATAGTAGAATCTAGTACTGCAACCTAAAATCACTTAATGCTATCTTCTGTTTCCACTGTTAATTGGTCCCCCTGCAGTGTTCTGAATTAAGCCTGAACTAGGTCTGAGTTGAACACTATGTATTAGACTGCCCAAGTACCCCTTCTACCAGCAGGTGCCAATGCTGTATTTCATTCCTGCCAATCCCTCCCACCTCACAATGCTGGGAAGCAGATTTTTCCCTTGTGTAAGTGTGAGCCCTACACCTCACTCTTAAATTTTCCTAAGATTCTTTCTAGATGCTACATTTTTGTTCAAATTAATGTTCAGGCAATTTTACTGAGATGCTTATTGTTACCTTAGCCATACAGATTGCTTCTTTAGCTTTTCACATTTCATTTCTGTTGCCCACTTCAAGAAGACTGATTCTCCACTGTAAAAAATCTGTGAGCCTCTACCTTCTACTTTCTTCTTTTTAACCCTGACTAATCTCTACGGAGAAAGACTGGCATTTCTAGATGTAGACATGTGTCTCACTGTGCCCTTTTTGGGTTCATCTAAATAGCTTTTTTCATTCCCCTAGCTGTAAAGTATGTTACGTAAATTTGAGCCTCAGATCACTTTCTTTACTTTCAGTGCACCACTTCAAACATATGTGCAAACTTTTTGAATGATCCAATGAAAGACATAATGAGAAATGAACATTTATAAGAATATGAGCACATATTGGATGACAGGCAAATATGTGCTTTACATGAAATGCAGTAATATTTATAACATATGATGTAAATATATTATTTCTATCTTTAAAGATGGGAAAATAAAACCCCAAATTCAAAAATAAATAGTTACAAAAATTATATGGTAAATGAGAGAACTCACACTGAAGTGGCATTTCTATGATAACGTGCCAGAGTTTTTAACCATACCAAAACCTATCAGCAATATTTGTAAAAGATGGTTATTCTGTCCCCATCAAAGCTTTTTCTTTTTTCATGAAGTGGCTTGCAGGTCACCACACTCTTCTGTTTTCTTCTGATCCGTCTACTTTGCCAGTTTTTTTTCTCCCTCATCTCTAATATTGGATTACCGAGAATGCAGTTCTCTGACCTCTTCTATCTGTATTCTGACTGTAGTGATCTCAGCCAGTCTTATGACTTCGAATCCCATCCAAACTGATTTCTGTCACATGTATAGATTGCTCTAGCTCAGACTAGAGTTAGGGAGACCTTACCTCTAGTGCATCCTCAATCATTTCACTTGGGCGTTTGATAAACATCTCAAACATAGGTATTCCAAACTGAATTCCGACCCTTTATCAGAAAACTTGTGCTACCCACAGTCATTCCCATCAAAGTAAATGACCATTCTTGTGGCATAGGCCTAAAGCCTTGGGATCATTGTTAGCTCCTCCTCATACTTTGAACCCATTCTACCAGAAAAATTACCTTGCATCTATGTTTAAAATATATTCAGACACCTCTTACCACTTTCACTGCTACTACCTTGATCTACCTTGATTGAAGTATAATTCAACAAACTAGTACCACTTCTAGTACTAGTTCTACCCATCTAGTAACTAACTAATACTACCTAACTAGCCTTATCCCCTTTCTGGTTGGTTCTCAACCCAGAAGTCTAATGTTTCTGTTAAAGTGTAAGTGAGATTATATCACTCCTCTCCTGGAATACCCCATGACTTCTCATTCTCATCCAGAGTAACAAAATTCTTATAACAACCTACAAGTTAAGATCAGGTCCATTACCTCTCTGATTTCTTCTCCTATTATTTGCCCCCTCATTGACTCTGTTCTGGCCATCCTGGTCTCCTTACTATTTAGTGAACAAACCTAGCATATTCCTCTTAGAAACTTCATTCTTGTTGTTTACCTGAAATGCTGTCTCCTAGATTTCTAACAAGGAAGTTGCTTTATCTCCTTCAAGTCTTTGCTCATACGTCACCCAAAGTGAGGCCTTCCTTGAGCATGCTATTCAAATTGCAGCTCTGTCCCTTTTTATCCTCTTTCCCTTGTTTATATTTCTCTATAGCATAAATCTCCATCTAATATTTTATATATTTTACTTACTTAATTTTCTTTGGAGTCCTCTACTAAAGTGGAAGCTCATAAGGGCAGAGATTTTCATCTGTCTGCTGCTCTATCCAGCCGTGCAGGATAGCGACCCACACATGCTAAATCTCTTGCATGTGTCCCAATCCTGATTTAACCTCCTGAGATGTATTCTGTAGTATCCATGATATGTTTCCAACAGTTGAGTGTCTATCTTAATTTACCCAATAAAGATTATAGTTTAACTTTATACTCTACTCTACAATCTAACATTTAAAGACTTGTTTTATTTTCTCTTAAGATGCCAACTATTAAACATAATCTTACTAAAACTACACTGTAGTTTTTCATTCATTGTCTACAGTGTCTTACTCTACTTTGGAAGGTTCTGTAGTACTCTGCAGTCTTGGAAAAGGAAATTCTTTACTTTCCTAACTCATTTTACTAACTCTCACCATATTTTACACATAGTAAGTACTTAGTAAAATTATTCATACTAAGACTTATGTAAACAAAATTGAGAAAGCAGTCTGTGTGTTGTTTAACACTTCCAGCATCCCTGCTTTTATATACTATACTCAGCTAGAAGAGCTACCTTATGAATATTTTTTATTCATATATATAGATTAATTTATTTAGTGAATATTTATTGAGCTTCTGTTATGTACCAGGTACTGGTCTAAGTGCTGGAAATGCACAGTGGTGAGGAAAATATGAAATTCCTTCCAACAGTAATCTCTACATTTAGTGAAGAAATAGATAAATAAATATATTAATATTAGAATTGCATAAGTAATATATCTTGACCAAAATCATGAGATTTATGATTAATATATAAGAATACTTTAAACAGGATTATTACCATCATAGAATGAATTTGGGGTATATATCTGAAATTTTATCCAGTAAAATATGGCTATTACTATAGCAATAGTATTACAAAATTCTAGGAGTCCAATTTTGTGCAGGGACAGTAATATCTCAGCACTGTCAGCTGATAAATTTTGTGTATGGTCAACTGTCTTGCACATTTGGAATACTCAAGAACTGTCTGTGGTCTGTGATGATCTGTAGTTTTATGGAAGCAGTTCTATAAACCATGCTATTTGTACTGCTTGCAGAAGATAAATCTTGGTTCTAAAAATGTGACAGTATAGCAACAAAATTGGCTTTCAAGATAACAAATTCTTCCCTGAATTTTTATCTGAATCTCAGCTTTCATCACATGCATGCCAATTTCAGCAGCTTTCTGGAGTAGCATAATAAGGGGACCTTTCCAAAAAAAAAAAAACATGCAGAGAATATTTAAACTCTTCCAGTAAGTTTGGTTTCTTGAAGAATCAGCAGGTTCTAGCAAACAAATTACTTTCTTTGCAAGTAACCAGTGATTATTAGTAATGTCCGCTATGTCAGTGCCACTATTTTAAAAACACTGTTTCAAGGATTTCTTGTTTTTTACCCTTTAAGGGCTTCTATTGCATCTTGTTTGAACATGGTTTATTACTATATAACAAGACAATTGCAAAATGTCTTATGTCATGTAGTTTTTATCTTTGGCTAAAGAACAGTAAAAGCAGTTGATAATTTTTCTGCTATTGTCAGTAAGTCTGTCCTTTCAAATACTGTTATTTCTGAAAACACAGTGAGATGTTGTGATCAAAGCACTGTGTACTTTTGATTCCTAAATCATTCACTAGCCTTCACCATATTTGTTCCATTGTCAGTTATAATTGCATGACATTTTACTTGCTGATTTTCCATTCTACAGTGTGTCTTCTGTCACATTCACTGTGTTGTTAGCCATTTGTAACTGAAGAGCCCTTCGCAAAGCAAGGAAAGTAGTGATTGGTTTGATTATGAATTTATGTTGTCATACTTCAAAGAATATGGGGCTTTATATGTACGAGTTGTCTATTGCCCACAGTATTGAAGTAGACTATTTAATGATATTACCAATAATACTAACTTGTTTATATGTCATAAAAATAATTTAGGAATATATTTTTCAGTAATCTGTTTCCTAGGAAGAACTTTGAATATAAGATCCACAGCTTAAGCAAATTTCAAAATTCTTTTTATTTCTTGTCCTGAAAATTGGTAATCTACTTCCATGATTTTATCAAGTTTTTTAAACCTCCATCGATTTAAAACATCAATAATAGAACTGTTCCTAAATTTTTTTTTAGTGTGTATTGTTTTAAAATTTTATAAGTGAAAAAATAAATGTTTGAAGTATCTAGTTTTTCTTTCTCTTTTCTTTTCCTCATTTTCTTTTGTTTTTATGTCTAAATTGAAGGTGATTTGTATTGGATATGTTTGGAAATGATATTAGTGTTTTTTTCTCCTGAGAAATTTTGAGATGATAAAGTTGGTTTTCCATGTTATTTCAACTACACAAGATAGGAAGCAGTCCCATGTGCGATTTTCCCCTGAAAGACTCATGGTTAAATAGAACCAAATAACTACAATTAAATTTTGTTCTTAAATGTTATTTAATGTTGCAAATGCAAGGATGTCAGGCAATTTTATAAAGATATGGATTTCAATACAGCCAAATATGTATATCATACTTTGTATTAGTTAAATTTTTATTCATATTTCTTGACTAAAATGCTTCCAACATTATTCCTTACTTACCTAGCTATTGCATTCTCTCAATTTTTATTATCAATCTGTTCATTTTTTGAATTCCAGAGTTCTGAATTTTTTATATAAAATAAGCAGTTTTCATAATCATTTTTAAAAGTTTACTACAGCAATAATAAATACATACTTATAGTTTTAGATGAAGAAAATTTCAATATATAGACCACATAAAAGATTATTTTCACTCCAAGTGGCATATAAGATGCCCATCTATAATATATAAAGATTTTTAGATAATTTACATAATTATATAATACAAAATTATATTAAATATATAATGTATAACAAATACATAATATATAGTGCATATTATTACATTATATAAATATTATTTAAATAAATCTAAATGTCATTCTTTGTTGGTATTAGTAACATTTTTACACTTATTAGTTAGGGTAATATCTATTCTTATACAAATACTGGTATTACTCATCTCTGGGATGTCAGGATAATTTTAAAGTAGGCATTTATTTATTTGGCCTACCAGAAAGGGAAATAATCGATGTTAGCCAAATATTGAAGCAGAACTAAATTTTATTTCTAATAAACATCAGGATGCTATAAAAACAATTGATGTAGATTAAAGAACTAGAAAGTGAGCTGGAGAGCACGACACTTCAGTATGGTGATCAGGTAAAGCCTCCTTAGGAGGTGATATTTGAAATAGGAATGAAATAGGAACATACCTGAGGGAAAAACAAGTCTAGGTAAAGGGAACCAGCAAGTGCTTTGCTTATTTAAGGAAAAAGGGCACCAGGGTGGCTGGAGCATGTACATAAAGAACAGAACTACTAGAAAGCCAACGCTTACTTCTTCCAAAATTGTTTGGTTGAGCTAAGTTGCCTGAAAACAGGAAAATGAGGAAATGAAAATTTAGGTTTCTTAGATTTACTTTGAAAACCCCTCAAAAAGACAACACAATGAAGTCCTTACTTTAGGAAAATTTTAACCAATGCATGAAAAAACAAAAACACAGCTGTTGACTAATCTGAACCATAGATTCTAGTTTTCTTAATTCCTCCTAACAGCATATAGAACTCTAGATATAAAGCTAAAATATGTACATAAAAAATTCAGTATGGTAAAATGGTAAAATTAGGGAAGACGTCTTTGATATTGTGGTATTTGAACAGAGACCTAGGGAAAGTGAGGGAGTTGCCACTCGAGGGGAATTTCAGGCAGAAGGAACAACAGAAGCAGCAGGAGAGATTTTGTTTTGTTTTTTAAATAAAGGAGGCCAGTGTGACTGAGGAAGGTAAACAAGGAAAGGTGGTCAGAGAAGTCAAAAGTTAGAAGACTGTGACTGGGGGAAGGAGGTTGAAAATGGGGCAGAAGTAGACATTGAAGGCCTTGTAAGGACATTGGCTTTTATTGTGAATGAGATGGTGTAACTCCAGGGGAAAAATCCCAGGATAAAATACCTTTGAAACCAAAGTCAGTCAAAGAGAGAAATAAAGTGGGAAAAACCCATTTATTTCTTACAAGCAGTCATCCCACATCTCTCTCTCGACCCAGCCCCAGAGGAAGAGAGCCCCATCCGACCTCTCCTGTCCAGATATGCCCTCGCTCCCCCAGGTCATCACCTATTGATATGGAGATGCACCAAGGCCAGGGGAGAGATTCTGGAAATACTGAAGTTTTACCCACAGATGGGATCATGCTTCACCAAGACTAGACTTTAGGGAGCTGGCTTGGAAGGGCAACAACTAAAGTTTATATTTGTAGTCACCTTTATCTGTTCAAAATGTCATCTTCAAACTTCATTATTTTCAACGCATGTTTTAAGTATATTTGCTTTGACTATGGAAGCCCAATGATGCCATTTCATTACTGAAAGGGAATTGCTTTGCCCAGGCCTTTTCCTGAACTGATCCATTTAAAGAATGTCTTGCCTGAGGGTTTCGACCCCAGACAGCTTCACTATTGATCCAATGAGACTAAGAAATGAAAATGGAACTTCTTGGAATAAAAGGGTTTATTGGCTTTATTCTCCTGGCTTAGGTCCAGCACTAGAATCCCATCTGCATCCAACAGTCTGCAGGTCCATAATCCTCCTCCATCTTTGCCTCTGCCCAGAGCCCTGGGATGTCTATTTTCCTCACAGCATGATTTGGGTAAAAAAAATCAATTTTCTGTTCTTTGCCCTTTTATTTAAAAAATTGCATCTAAGTTGCAATTAAAAACAAACTGAAGCCCTAAATTTACTCATTGAATTCTATTTTGCTTAGCCTTTTGACATACAGTTTTCTTCTATAAGATATGGCAACTTATAAACTCATTTTTTCATCTAAATAATAAAGTAAATCATTAAGTAGCAGTTTTATAAATTGATATGTGTTTTCAAAGTCACCAACTAAAAGGCAAAGATCATCAGATTGGTTAAAAAAAACCCAATTATGATGGCTATAAAAGCATTACACTTTACATACAAAGATAAATATAGGTTAAAAGTAAAATGTGGAAAAAGATCTATCATGATAACACTAGTGAAAAGAAAGCTTGTATAGGTATATTAATCTCAGACAAAAGAGGTTTCATAGCAAAAAATATAACAAGGGAAAATGAAAGTGATTTTATAATGATAAAGTAATCAAAAAACAGCAATACTAAACTTTTCCACATCTAGTAACAGGGTTAAAAAATACATTCAGCAAAAATCATAGAACTGTAAGGAGAAATAAATCCATAAAGTTAGGTATTTCTAAATACCTTTCTAAGTAATTTAATAACTGGACAGAAATCAGTAAGGATATAGAAGACTTGAACACAATTAACTTACTTTATATTTATAGGACATTACATCCAATGAAGCAGAATATATACATCCTTTCTAATGCATACAGAACATTTACTGAGGTAGATCACAGTTCGAATTACTCTCAGATAATATAAAAAGATTTAAAATATACAAAGTATGCTCTATGATAGAATTGTTAGAAATGATTACAAAAAGATTTTTAGAAAATCTTCAACTATTTGGAAATGAAATATATCCTTTTGAATAACTCATGAGTCAAAAAAGAAATAAAACAGAAAATAGGAAATTCATTTAACTGAATCAAAATCAAAACACAACACATCAGAATTTGGGAAATGCTATGAAAAATTAAAGTCAATGAAAATAGCAGAACATTAATGGGTAGATTCTGCAGTGTATACATGTAACTCTGGGGGGAAATCCCAGGGCAAAATACCTTTGAAACTGAAATCAGTCAAAGGGAGAAATAAAGTGGGAGAAACCCATTAATTTCTTACAAGCAGTCTTCCCATGTCTCTCTCGACCCAGCTGCAGAAGAAGAGAGCTCCACCCAATCTCTCTGGTCCAGATATGCCCCTGCTCCCTCCATGTAATCACCTATTGATATGGAGAGGTACTACTTCTCTCCCACCTTGGAAACACCTATTGATATGGAGATGTACTAAGGCCAGGTGTGAGATTCTGGAAATACTGCAATTTTACCCACAGCCCACCCCTCCAGAAATCTCACCTCACACTCTACTCATTCCCCATTTTCTACAGTAGCCTCTGTGTGAGAAAACTGGAGCATTGTAACCAGACTAATAATATACAATAGCAATAGCAATAAAATCATGATTATCCTCAAGCCAGAAGATTCAACTTGGTTCAAAGTCCTATGCAGATTAAGTCCATAGCTCAACCATTCCACAGGCAGTCAGTAGCTGAACAGGTAGGGAGTTCAGAGCAATCATCATGCGGCAGCTGCAGCCAGAGGGTGCGTCCAGGCCACAGGGACTGCAGAAGAAAATAACCTTAAGGACAATAAGATATATGTTTTGATGACACCAGGTAGGATGCATGCAAGAGAGTGGTCCCGTGATCTGCACAATGTGCAGGAAAAGCAACCATCAGTCGAGTAGCTGTGTCCATGCAAGTCATGGCATACCAATATCCTGATATGGGCAGAGGCCCAATATAGTTTATCTGCCACCTGACAAGGGGTACTGGGCCCTTTACTACTGCCCCATGTTGCTGCGAGACTTGGCTAAGCCCCCCTTAGAGCACCCAAGGCACTCCTTCCGGGCTCTGCCGACTTCCTCAAAGGTCAACGGCAAGCCCCACCAACGGCCTACAGCCCACATTTTCTTTAGCCCCTCATGCAACAAATGCTGATGTAACCATTGGGCTACATCAGAGGCAGATTTTCCTACTAGCCAACACACCTGGGCCAATGTATCTGCTTCATCATTCCCTGGGGATGCCAAAGGCAAATGGCCAGTCACATGTTATACAGTAACAGTCTAGTCTGACCAGAGACCCATTGGTCTTGCCACAACTCTTGCCCCAAAAGGGGCCAGTGACCAAACATGCAGTTGGCATGATACCATGTTGGTAGCCACAAGACCAAGCCCCAATAGATGGCCCAGCTGTCAGTGCAGACAACTGTAGAGGAAGGCTCCTGGGTGATCATGAGCCATACTGCCTGCAACTCAGCCCATTGGCTGCTCTTCCCCTCTCTATCCTCCGTCCATATTTTCTCAGTCTGAGCATGGAAAGCCACAGCCCTCCACTTCATGGGCTGCCCACAACTGGAGCCCTCTGTGTATCAAGCATCTTCAGGTATAGTGGCTTTTCCCTCCTGATAAGGACTCTCAGCTACCAATGACTCAAAAGCAAGTTCTTCCTGCTTTCCACTGGGATACGTCACTGGCCCCAGGAAGCGTTGGAGTTCTCCACTCAAGGGGCTAGGAGAGAGGGTGCTATGCTGCTGTAAATATGTGCCCCATTTGGCTAGTGTAGGCGTCTGTGCCACGCCACTCTGTGGCCTTTGGGTCCAGTCTCATACCCACCCTGCGATGGGATAGGTAGTTACTACCTTGGTCAGAGCTGTTCTGGTGATGGTCTCTGTAGCCAGCAAGGTGTGGTACACAGCCACTAGTTGCTTCTTTATCAAGATATACAGGACCTCTGCTCCATTCCATAGTTGTGACCAGAATCCAATAGGTTGGTGTGTCTGTTCAAGCTGCTGCCAAAGACCCCATCCATAACCATCTTCGGTTACGTGAACATCTAGCTCACAGGACCTTGATGAGTCCATTACACTGAAGGCCTGTACGGCCTTGTCTGCTCATTTAGCAGCACTAAAAGCAGCTGTACATGTCTCATCCCAATCCCACCTGATGCCCTTTCATACCAACCAGTATAAGGACTTAAGAATTTGTGCTAAGTATAGGATGAACACTCTCCAGTAGCCAGGAGACCCAAAAGTCTTGTAAGACTGCCACAGTGGTAGGGGTAGGGAAAACCTGGACCTTGTCTATGTCTGCTTCTGGGATAACTTGAGTTTTACACGACCAGACCACCCCCAGGAGCTTTACAGACAAACCAAGTCCCTGAACATTGGTGCTATTCTCAGCCCATCTGTTCTCCTATAGTCTTGGAACTCCCCCTTCTAAACCTGCAAGAGAATCAGACGTGAGCATGATATCATCAATGTAGTGATACAGACGCACCATTTGTGGTTTTTTCCATGTTGCCAAGTCCTGGGCTGCAAGTCCATGAGAAATGGTGGGACTGTGGAGGTATCGCTGTGGAAGGCAGGGAATGCGCACTGCCAGCCCTCCCATATGAAGGCAAACTGTTCCTGACTTTCCTGTGCTATGTCAACATAATGATATGTCCCTAGTTGATGACTGAGTGTGTTCATAATGGCTGCAATATAGAGGGGACAGCAGCATGCAAAGAGGGTGTGATTTCATTCAATTCCCTGTATTTGACTGTCATATGCTAGGAGCCATCTGGCTTTTTCATTGGCCACACTGGGAAATTAAAAGGACTATGAGTGGGCTTTATGATGCCCACCTTCTCCAGCTCCTCTAGAGGTTCTCCAGTGGCCTTCTGCCCTCCCCCCTCAGGTAATTTATACTGCTTACTATTTGTCACTTGCCGAGGTACAGGCAGAACTACAGGTGGATGCTTAGCATGTCCCCTCAGAACTGCCTTTACCACACATACCCTCAGTCTGAACTCACCTGTAGTGAATTGTAATCACAGTCGTTGCAGGATATCTGCCCCCAAATATATTCAGGATGGGAGAAATGTATGCAGTATACTCCTTTGGGGGTAAGTGCCCCATCCCCAATGGGATTTCGGCTTTCTTCACTCTAATCACCTTACCCCCATAGCCTTCTTTTACAGCAGGGCTCCCAGGAAAACATCAGGGTTGCCATAAATCAGAGAACACTCAGCACCTTTGTCCACCAGCACCAGGACATGTTGTACATTCACAGGGGACCAATGAATTGCTAATTCTACATGTGGCCTCCAGTCCCCACCCCCCCAGGGTGAGGGCCTTGACCTCACCCCTCCCAGTCAAACCGTGATGCCTAATTATCCTCCTGTGGGGGTGAGGTCCCAGGCAGAGCCTGAGTACTGTCCCCCAGGAAGTCTTGCACGAACACGGGCTGGACATGGTCTTTTGCCTCCAGCTTCTGTGTCCTGGGCCTCAGTGGCTGAAACTGCTGCTCTGGCTTTAATTGGTGCCACAGTTCTAACAAGATCCTATTGGGCTGCCCATAAAGTTTTTTTCCACTACCCTGGCCTTTATCAAATCAGCACACATCCAGGCCTCGAGACCTTCACGGGACCCTTTGCACCTCTCCTTTCAGTCGTAGCCATACTTCCTTCTGTGCTCTTATGGTTTCAACCTCCCCCTGAGCTGCTAAAGTACGAGCATCCTCACGGGTTGCCATATGTAGGGGGCAAGAATAGTCACTAGGGACCCAAAGAGAGATTGGGGAGCTGTATTGAGCACCAGATTTCCCATTCCTCGGGTGAACAAATTCTCTTCAGGGCACTGGGGGTCTGTATTATAGATTATATTTTTCATGTCCAGCTCCTGTTAACACCTGCTGGAGCTCTGCATATGTGTTCCAGCTAGTGGAAAGTTGGTAAATCACCCTGATTAGGCCAAACTGCCCTGATGGCTGCTGTCAGCCAATCCAGAGGTGCCTGATTGCCTGAGGTGTGACAGGCACTTTGCAACCACTGCCGGAGGGAAGCCATCCCATTTCAGAACCTGACATAACAATGTTTTCCACCCCCATGTCCCAGAGACACAAAAGCCACATAGAGATTCCAATGGCTTCTGCCTATACCGGATGCTCATATTCTCCAGCTCATCCTGGGTGTGGGGGCAGAGCATGGAGTGCACCACAACCTGGGGAGAGGACTGCCCCTCCCCCTGAGGAGCCCGTGGTTGTTGCATCTTTATTTTCTTAATTACAGCCAGGTGGGCCTTTAATACGGGAGAAGCTGGTGCCTCAGGCAGTGGCCCTCGGACCCACCCTCTCATCCTCTCCCAGCATCTCCTCCACCATCTCGGGGCTGAAGGCACTGCTCTTTCCTCCCCCTCCCCCACGGCCTCCTGCATCACGGGTTCTCCTGCTCCCTCCTCCACTGCTAACATATCTTCCATGAGCACAACCTGTCTTCTCAATAACTCTCTCTTTCTTAAGGGCATCCCATAGGTCATCACCCAGCTCCTCCAAACAATGCTCCTCTCTCCTCCTGAAGTCTCTCTCTCTCCTAGATAACCCCTTCCACTATTTTGAAAAACAGACGTCACACAATCCCAGCTGCTACCCAGCCACTCAGGACCTCTAAGCAGTATTCTGTCTTATGGAGGGCTAATTCCACAGCTTCCAGCGTCTCTACTCTTCCCTAACTCTGGGGAAGGCCCCACCCCTCTAGGAGGTGCTTTACCCTAGACCAGTTCCCCATTAGTGGCTCCCTAATTGGAAGCCCCACAGATAGGGGCTCCCAGGTGAAGCTGCACCCTCCACCACTGCAGCTACTAGGGCCTCCCCACTATTCACAGGGGTCATTCTGAGCATCTCCTCCCCATCTCTTGTGGCAGCCCGCCTGAGGGTCGCACCCATATTGACAGATTTTGGGTTCAGAGTTCCTGTCAACTACTGCCAGATGTAACTCTGGGGGGAAATTCTGAGGCAAAATATCTTTGAAACCAAAATCAGTCAAAGAAATAAAGAGGGAGAAACCCTACAAGCAGTTGTCCACTTCTGCTCTCCAGTGTCTCTCATGATCCGACTGCAGAAGAAGGGCCCCCACCCAGCCTCTCTGGTCCAGATATGCCCTCACTCACCCTTGTAATTACCTACTGATATTGAGATGAACTATTGCTCTCCACCCCTTGGAAACACCTATTGATATGGAGATGCACTAAGGCCAGACTAGATATACTGGAAATACTGCAATTTTCCCACAATACAACACAACATTTTAAAAACAGTTCTCTAACATTGATAAACAAGGTAACCATATTAGTGGAGTACGTAAGGCCCATGCTTAGCACTTCCCCTCAGAACCGCCTTTACCACACATACCCTTAGTCTAAACTCAACTTGCAATGAACTGTAATCACAGTCCTTGCAGGATATCTGCCCCCAAAATATATTCAGGAAGGGAGAAATGTACGCAGTATACTCCTTTGGGGGTAAATGCCCTGTCCCCAATCGGATTTCATCTTTCTTCACTCCAATTGCTCACAGAGTCAAAATGATTATAGTCCAGGGAAATAGTCCAACTCAGTCTTGTTCTGCTGAACTCTAGACTTTTCACATCTCAGTGTCTAAGACTCAAAGATGACTTGAGGTTAAGACTCAAAAGACTAAACTTGGGAAGAGATCACTTTATTGCTTTTTTCTCCCATGCTTACATAATATAACTAGTAAACCTAATGTACAAGATTTGAAAAATAATGATAATGGTGATATAAATCCAGGTTTGAGTTAAAAAATATTAAGATTCAAGGAATGGCAAAAGTCTGATAGTACACTCACTATTTCTTGAAGTTGGTACAAAAATACTCTGGGACAAATATCTTAGTCGTCTTTAGTTATTAATCCTGAGCTTTTAATGCCAGTATAATTTCTGTGAATCTGCCTTACTGATGTGATGAACTTCAGTTAATTACTCTGTTCATCCAATGATTTGAGAAACTTGTTTTACACAGGGTCTTTAACATGATAATAACTTTTAGTGTTTTGTTTATTTTAGTCAAAACAATGACTAGAGATTCTTATTTTTATTCTGGATAAATTACATTGTAATTCTGGATGAATTCATTATTAGGTCCCTAAGGCTTAAATTTATACTAAATAAATTTGAAAAAAATTAAGGAATATAAAGATGCATTTAGAAAAATGGTTATCTAAAATACTTATTTGCCTTAATCACTTTTTCCAAGGAAAACACTACATTAAGACAAGACAAATGGTATCAGTTTATTAATGTAATTCCCTTTATACTAAATAATTGTTATTACATGTTCATGAAGATAGTTATTAATAAGCCATAGGCCAGACCCAGCTGAAATAATTTTGATATGCTTTCTTCAATATTTTTCAGTGTATTCAAATAATGTTTTTACATAACTAGGTTCATATTACATATACATTTTTACATTGTGATACAGTAGGTCATGAACACTTTCCAATGTCATTAAACATTATTCAAATAATACTTTTTATTGCTATTTTTATTGTACTGATGTAGCATAATTTAGTTAATTTCCATTATATTCTACCTCTAATGTCTTAAAATTATAATAATTTAAAAAATGAGCAGGCCATGTATAATCATCTCGATTGTTGCCTTAATTTACATTCTCAGGAAAAGGTTTACTGAGTAAATGGTCTTGGCATATTTCATTAAATTGCTTTACAAAAATATGTACCAATAGGTGGTCCTATCAAAATTTTTGGCCATGTTGCACACTTAGCCAATATACTGGCATTATCATTTCTCATTATGTTATTCTGATGGGCTAAAATCATGTCTGTTTTTAAATTTACATAACTATTTTATGGATAATCCTGTGATACATTTCAGTAAATTTGTAAACAATCCACTATTGTGTTATTAATCCATTTTCATATGTGTGGAAATTTTACTTCCAAATTTAGTTTCAGTGCATTTTGCTTAGCTTTATATATTTTTGTATATACAAATGCTTTATAGTCTAATTTATATTTCTCTTTTTGATTGCCTCATTAAAAGGTGATTTTCCTTTTTTCCTATTATCTGTGGAATAACACTCTGCTCTTGCTAAATAGCATAATTTTACATTATAATGTGAATTAAAGATTTAAATTTTTTCTGTTAACCATTTTCTCCCAACACCTTTTTTTGAATGCTTTTTTCCATTCCTCAGTGATCTTTTATGCCACTTTTATAGTATATTAAATCCATACATATCATTTGTGAATATATTCTCCCATTCAGTAGATTGCCTTTTCATTTTGTTGATGGTTTCCTTTGCTGTACAGAAACTTTTTAGTTTGATATAGTCCCATGTGTTTATTTTTGCTTTTGTTGCCTTTGCTTGGGGACACATAACCAGGAAGAAAATATTAGACCCAGTGTTTAAAAGTTTACTGCCTATTTTTTCTTCTATGAGTTTTATGGCTTCAGTTTTATATTTAGGTCTTGAATCTATTTTGAGTTTATTTTTGTATATGGTGTAAAACCATGATCCAGTTTCATTCTTTTGCATGTGACTGTCCAGTTTGCCCAACACCTTTTATTGAACAGACTGTCTTTTTTGCATTGTATATTCTTGCCTCCTTTGTCATATATTAATTGACCATGTATGTGTGGGGTTATTTCTGGGCTCTTTATTTTATTGATTAGTGTGTTTATTTTTGTGCCATACCATACTGTTTTGATTACTGTATATTTATAGTATAGTTTGAACTCGGGGCACATGATACCTCCAGCTTTGTTCTTTTCTCTCCAGATTGCTTTGGCTATTTGGGGTCTTTTGTGGTTCCATACAAATTTTAGGATTATTTGCTCTAGTTCTATGAAAAGTGCCATTGGTATTTTGATGGGATTTGCACTGAGTCTGTAGTGCAGAGTATGGTCATTTTAACAATATTATTACTATCCATGACATAGAGTTTCTTTTTATTTGTGTTGTCTTCAATTTCTGTCATCAGTGTCAGTGTACTTGTCTTTCACCTCCTAGGGTTAGGTTTTTTCTAGGTATTCTATTATTTTTGATGCAATTGTAAATGGCTTGTTTTCTAAATTTCTCTTTCTTCTAGCTCATTATTTGTACATAGAGAAACAATGGATTTCTTTATATTGATTGTGTATCCTGCAATTTTAATGAGTTCATCTATTAGTTCTAATAGTTTTTTAGTAGTCTTCAGGGGTTTCTATTTATAGTAAGATGTCATCTGCAAATAGTGAAAGTTTTTTTTATTTCTTCCTTACCAATTTGGATGCCTTTTCTTTCTTTTTCTGTGTGACTTCTGTGGCTAAGACTTCTGTACTGTGTTGAAGAAAAGTGTTGAAGAAAATCCTTTTCTTTTCCCATATCTTAGAGGAAAAGCTTTCAGCTTTTCACCATTGAGTATGAGGTTGGCTGTGGGTTTGACATGGATGGCCTTTATTATGTTGAGGTATGTTCCCTATAAACCCATTCTGTTAAGAGTTATATAAATGAATGTTGAATTTTGTCAAATGCTTTTTCAGCATCTATTGAGATGATCATATGGTTTTTATCATTTCTTTTGTTAATATGGTACCTCACATTAATTGATTTGTAGATAGTGAGTCATCCTTGCACCCTAGAATAAACCCTGATCCTTTTAATGTATTTTTTAATTCAGTTTGCTGTTTTTCCAAGGATCTTTGAATCTATTTTTATTAGGGATATTGGTATGTAATTTTCTTTTTTTGTATTGTCTTTTCTGGTTTTGTTTTCATGGTAATACCATTCTCTGAGAATCAATTTAGAAGCATTTTGCCCCTTATTTTTAGGAATACCTTAAGAAGGATATAAATTGATCCTTCTTTCCTTCTTTAAATGTTTGGTAGAATTCATCTTTAAAGCCATCTGTACATGGACTTTTGTTTATTAGGAGTTTTTTAAGTACTGATTTAATTTTGTAACTAATCAGTTCAGATTTTCTGTTTCTGCCTGATTCAGTCTTGGAAGTTGGACTGTTTCTAGGAATTTATCCATTTCTTCCAAGCTGTCCAATTTGTTGACATTTAATTTTTCATAGAATTTTCTTATAATTTTTTAATTCTGTGGTTTTGGTTGTAACTTCTCTTCATTCTGATTTTGTTTATTGAGTCCACTTTCTTTTTTCTTGATGTGTCTAGCAAAAGATTTTTCAGTTTTCTTTATATTTTCAACAAACCAGCTCATTGGTTTTTTTTTCTTGTTTCTTAATTTTCTTTTTTCTGATTTTTATGTCCCTCCTTCTATTAACTTTAGGCTTTTTAAAAAAATAGTTCATTTAGTTGTAAGATTAGATTGTTTGAGATCTTTCCTCTTTCTTTGGGTATTGCTCTGAACTTCCCTCTTAGAACTGCTTTTGCTGCATTCCACATATTTTGAACCATTGTATTTCTGTTTCATTTGTTTCATGTATATTTTTAAATTCCTCCTGGATTTCTCTGTTAACTCATTGGCTGTTGAGTAGTATGTTGTTTAGCCTCCAGATGTTTGTGTTTTCTCCAGTTTTTTTCTTGTGATTGATTCCTAGTTTCATATTGTATGGTCAGAACAGATGCTTGATATAAGTTCAAGCTTCTTAAATTTATTGAGCCTTCTTTTGTAGCCTAACATGTGATCTGTACTGGAAAACATTTCATGTGCACTTGAAAAGAATTGGTATTCTGCAATTTGGGGATGGAATGTTCTACATATATATGTTATGTCACTCTCGTCTAATGCATCATTTCAAGACCACTATTTCCTTATTGATTTTCTGTCTGTATAATCTATACAGTGACATAAATGTGGTGGTAAAGCCCCCTACTATTATTGTATTATTATCAATTTCTCCCTTTATGTTTATTAATATTTTCTTTATATAGTTAGGTGCTTCTATGTTATGTTGTTGGGTGTGGGTGGGTGGGCTTCTTTGGGGATGATGGCTGGAGCTGTTGAGGGCTAGGAGCCTGTGTCTCACTGGGGTGGCAGTCCCCCAGAGTACCCAGACCCTGCTCCTGTCTGTGCAATCAGGGAGGAGCAAGAACATAAACAGTGGAGCTTGCCAGCACTTCTGATACCAGAGAGAGTTCCAGCAGTTCCCCCACCATATGCAAATGCTCTAGGGTTAATGAATGGGTTTCCTTTACTTATATTCTACTTGCCCTTTAATCCAAATTTTTTCTCCTGTGTCCCAGGGCAAGCAAATCTGTATGTGGATCCCTTAGTGATATCCCTCCCTACTGAGTTCCTGTGGTTACTCTGACTCCATCTCTCCCACCATTCTCTACGTGGTCTCCCTATCTTCTGTTGTGCAGAGCTATTCAATCATCCCTCCGTTCCTCTTCAGGAAAAATCGTTCTATGTATTAGTATAAGTTCAGTATGTCTGTAGGAGGAGTTGAGTCAGACTCCTGTACCATCATCTTGAGCCATTTCTTAAATGTATCTTTAAAAAAAGAAAAAAATATGCTTGCTGTTTTTTTACTGTGAAGTTTCTTCTTCAAAGACTTAAACACATTAAAAGAATATTATTTAAACTTTATCTTATCAAATATATCTTTATTTTAGCCTATCATTAGGTTATTAATGACTAAAGTTATTTCTTCCCTATGGACTAATAAAATATTTTTGCTAAAAAAGCTGTTCTTCTCCTTGACTAATTATATTAATTCAAAGTTTAAATAAAATTCTATCAGCCATGCTCTAATTTTTAATTAATTTGAACATATGCACATCCATTCCTAGCAACAACTCTTGATGTTTTTAAATTCAAAATTAATTTTAAATATTTATTGAAATAATAGTATCATTTGAAATATTAATATGTGAAATATTATTTACAATGAAAACAGTCATGCAAGCATAATTTATTGACTGTGATTAGCTAATGGAAATAGAAGCCAGAAAACAAAAATACTTGATAGGGAGTAAACAAAATATACATTGCAGAATTTAAACTTTGAAAATAGTTACTTTATGAAATATTATCAAGGATAATATCAAAGAAGAAGTAATTATACTTATTAAAGAGATCTCTCAGTCTTTTCTACTTTTTTTTTATTAAGGTATCACTGATATACAATCTTATGCTCAGGTTTCACATAAGCAACATTGTGCTTACTACATTCCCCCCTATTATCAAGTCCCCACCACATACCCCATTACAGCTCTAATTTTTAATTAATTTGAACATATGCATATCCATTCCTAGCAACAGCTCACATCAGCACTTTTCTATTTTTAAAATCAGCATATTATCAATTCTTAGGAAGGATTTAGAAACATTTTGCTACAGGGTAGGAGTACTAGTCAAATGCATGAAGATATTAAGGCAAACACAGTACCTTTGGAGATTTTAATTTTTCCTAGTCTACACCTGGCTGACAGATGTAAATGCTTGAGTAGATAACAGGGTGTTACAGTACATGAAACACAGCCTTTTTACAGTAATAAATAAACACAATTTTTCCTAGACTGCTTATAAATCATACAAAAAGAATTATTGTGTGAGAATTCTGCAAGTTTTTAATAGCTAATGTTACTATGGTATCTTCTCTGCATACCAGATGAAAAATAGACTGATTCAGAAATCACCAGTAAGTTATCTATCTCATAATACATGTTAGCACCTGCAAGAAATATTACAAAGAAACAAGTAGCTTAAGGCTGCTTAAGTTTTTTATTTCCTGGCTCCAGTACTAACTATGCGATCTTGATTAGAACCCTTTAGCTCATTGTGTCTCCATTTCCTCATTTGTAAAACGGGGATATTAATAATTTAAGGGTTGTAGTAAAATCTCAATCATATATAAGTTGGTCACAGGACTAGAAGTGCAGCATGGAGGTTCCATAGCATTGTTCTATGTTGACAGTAACCGCACCAGTTGGGGGGAGCATTGTTCACTGCCAGGACCTGGGGGCCTTGAGGACTCTTGAATTAGACCAAGATGCTCAGTATCTCTTAAGTGCACTTTGAGAGGTAGATAATCACTAGGAAAAGTGCCAATCCAAACTGAAATCCTGCATAATAGATTGATTTTCATATTTTACTTTTTATTCTGAGTAGATTTTTTACCAGCAAAGGTTGTACAAGGAAGCTTTTTGGTGATGGATGGATATGTCAAAAAAGCTATAGCAGATTTCACAATGTAAAGTGGAAAACTTTTTTTCTGATCCCATTTCAAAACATTAGGAAGCTGCAGAACCTCACTGAAAGTGAATTCTGCATATTAGTCCTTTATTAGATTTGTCTTTCAAATTTACAAAGTGTTTAAATGTGTTCTGTGTGTGTGTGTGTATGTATTTTCCCCCCTCTAGAGCTGGGTAGAAAGAGCTGAAAAACAAGCTCTTCTCTCTGATACGCTTGACTTATCAGAACTCTTCCACCCAGATACATTTCTCAATGCTCTTCGCCAGGAAAGTGCAAGGTAATTAAAATGAAATAAGTTGCTTATTTGCCCTTAAGGTACTTTTACTTTGCTTTATTCTGATACATTCCCTTGATTATCAAGAAATAAATTTATTGCTGAATCCAGGTAGTTTCCTAGTACTTGATTTTTAATTATACAGTTAAATTATAGTTTTAAAGGTATTGCTTTTAATTATGATTTTTTTTATGAAAATTGAACAAGGTGAAATTTCTAAATTTTTAATTACTTATCTAGAACTGGTGTGTCTAGTATAGCAGGTAGAAGTCAAAGGGAGCTATTTAAATTTAAATGAATTAAAGTTAAAAATAAAAATATAATTTCTTAGTCACCCTAGCCGTATCGAAGTGTGCAACTGCCACATGTGGCCGGTGGCTACCACTTTGGACTGCATGGAAACATTTATCTTTGCAGAGAATTCTGGTGGACAGTACTGGCTAGACTTTTTTTGGTGGGAAAATATCATATATAGACTATAATTTTTAATAAGTTTAATGTAAAAAAAGAGATGCTTCCAAAAATATACTGAACAAAATTTGGTTGTTAGTGATTTGGGGAAATTTCGATTTGTAGTGTCTCAGGATCATATTACAAATATCAATATTTCAGTTTGGCTGATAAACATTTATTGAACACCTAACATGTGCCTGCATTTGAGGGTGATGTTACAAATGGAGTATGTAAAACTATAAAAGAAAAGACATACCCTCAAGGAACTTGTAGAGCCTTTGAAGAGGAGACTTAAAGTCTAGTTTTAACCAGTTAAAAACGTAGTATGAAGTCTAAGATATTGTACACAGTTTGAGATCTGATCACTTGGACATTGTATATATTTCAGTTATAAATAAATAGGAATGTATCATCTGTTACTCTTTATATTTTAATTTCTGAGGATAGTGTTTCTGACATTTGATGCTTTACTTTTACAGGGCCATGGGCTATTCTGTGGACAGCTTTAAATTTGTAGCTTCATGGAAAGGTCAACTGACAGAAGCAAAACTGCAAATTAAGGTATTAGACTAATTTTAGATGTATATTTGAGTCTACAAATTATGATTACCAACTATGATAAAGAGATTCTGCAACTAAAACCTCAAAATTACCTATCTGTATACTATAAGATCAGCACAGACTATACTACCTATATGAAAAAGTAGGTTAAGATTTAGCATGAAACAACTTGTACAAAATACACTCTTCTAATGTAAAAATAAAAATCTCAGGGACACAACATATTTGAAAATGTAACTTTTGGTAAAAAAAAAGATACAAATCATGAAGTTTTGTTAGGATATCTGTTCTAAAATTAAATTCAATAAATACTTACTATGCAATAAAGTATGTATAAAATATACTATATAAAAAATAGGCTAAATCTTGTCCTCAGGGAGTTTAAAATTTGTTAGTTAATTAATTCACTGTTAAAATCAATCCATCTCTTGCAGTGTGTATTTTCCTAGCTAGCTTTCCTGTTAAAAATAGATTACTTTTACAGTAAGAGATAATAATAGGTAATCATTCAAATGTTAGTAACAAAGCTAATTAAAAGGCGGTGCTGGAAATCCTTCCTCCAGCAGCTCCAGCCTTCTTCTGTATTAGCTGCATTCTCTACCATTCTTCTTTCCCATCCCTGCACATAGAATTTCCCTCTTAACCTTTTTTCCACTGCTAATATAACATGTTACATGTCATAGTATTATTATCTCCATACATCCATATTGCTCTGTCTTATGAGACCATACTGTCATTCAAGATAAAGACTGCATGTTATTCATCTTCAGATCTCTAGTATCTATTATAGTGTATCACATATAATCCAATTTTTTAAATAAATTAAAGACTATAGATCTTTAATTTAGTTAACCTTAGGCAACTAACTTTTCAGTTCTTTTTATATAGTTCTAGTTTCCAGTTCAACAATTTTCTTTCCATATCACTACTGCTTTCTCACATTCTATATAATTTATTTGTTATGTTTGTTGTCTTACTCCACTGGAACGTAAGTCCTGTGAGAGCAGCCATTTTTGTTTCCAGTTTTGTTGTATCTCAAATACCGCAAACAGTAGCTGATACATAATAAGCACTCAAATCCTTGCTGAGTTGTTGAGTTGAGGGCCTGCAATAAGAAAGGCAGTACAGTAGGCGTGTTATTAGCATCAGCAGTACTGGTATAGTGTGCCAGAAATTTGATCATTAATAAGCCAGATCTCTTTTGGCTCTGTAGATTGCTACAAAATTCTCTCCCCAAGCTGGAGGAATTAGAAAGGTTCTCTCCTCCCTTTGCATTTTATTTTAACCTTATCCTCTAGCCCATAAAGAGAACTACTTTAGCTATTCCTGGTGCTCAGACACTGTTGCCCAGGTGTTAAGGAGAGGAAGGGAACACATGGTAAGATGTGTCATCCTGGAGCCATGCAGTTCACCTGGTTGTGAGTCTCTGGCAGCAGTGAGCCAAACATATAGTATGTAACACCATTATTTAGATAATAGTATAAAAAGCAGGAGAAGCCAGTTTTATTCTGTGTCATAGTATGTTTCCAGATCTATATTGCTATTGTTCTTACAAAATTCTAATAAAACTATCTACAACTAGAAATTCCCAAGCTTAAATATTATGTTTTGTAGAGGGGGAAATAAGGTTGACAGTTAATAAAACAAGATTCTAATCTTAGTTCTTCAAAAAAGAGCTATGCACCTTTGTAAAGCAATTAATGGAGCAGTCTGAGCCATTGTTATTTCACTTATCAGTAGATTTAAATAATCACTTTCTTGACCTGTTTATTCTGAGGACCTCTGAAAACCTACATGCATGTGCATGTTTTATTTCTCTTACTTCGATTTGGATTTGGTTTTACTAGGCAATATTTATTTCTTAGAAAAAGTGTATTTTAATATAAAGTTCACTACTTTTATCTAGTAAAGCAGAATTCTTTCATTTTTTATTTAGCATTCATAAAATATTTTATTGTTGAACACAAATATTTGCTGGTAAATGTATTTAGGAACATTATAAGTTTAATATAATTATTTCATGTACTTAACAACTATAAAAAGTCATCCCTACACTTGAGATTTAAGGTCATTTAACAGAATTTTTCCTCTCTTCACTCATTCATGTAATTGCACATTTCCAAACTTTCTTACCTGCAATTTCCAGACATATTTATCAGACAAGAAGTCTTTGTAAGCTCCTCATTGTTGGCACTTAACAAAATCAGTAAGTTAAATAATATGTTTAGGTTCCTTTTTAGTATATTTTTTCAATAGTTTCAACATTTCAATAGGAGCCCTTTGGATTTGAATATTTGAATTATACTGTCACTCTAGAATTCAGTTGGTTTTGAATTTTTCCAATCCCTACAATACTAGACTGAATTAAACCAGTGAAATATTCAGGCAAGGCTGGGCTTCCCCAAACCAATCAATACCTCAAACCCTCTAGACCCTACTTAAAAGAACATGTATGTATTTTGATTTTTTAGACCCTGAATGTGGTCCTCTAAAATTTCCTCACTGCCATTATTGATTGATTATTTGTTAAACAGCAGTAGTGGAATGTGGTACTGGAAAATGCATAATTTAAGCTCCTGTTCAGCTTGCATGTTAGATCTTGCCCAAGACTATAAGACCATTGCCCAGGAAAGCCTGAGGAGTTCCCGACACCCTCCTTTGCTGCTGATGCGGCACATACAGAAACAGACCAAGAAGTCTTCTACCTTGGTAAATCAGGCTTCTTAAATGCATTGTAGAGCTTATTAAAAATGCACCATTGCCTACGATACCTGAAAGCTGCTGCTCCTCAGAGACCTGGTAGAGTTGTATAGCCACTTATGTTTGCCAGTAGACTAGCTGGTTCATGCCAAGCTACAGTCTGCCAGTGTACCAAGTGACTATTATACTATTCATATTTCAATTTCCTTCCTCATAGAGCTTATCAAGAAATAGAAGTTGGAAGAATGAAGAAATTAGACATGTAGACATTTGAGGTTTCATAAGGGAATGTGCTCATCAGAATTGGGAGTTGTGTACTTCAGACACATCTTCCCCAAATAACTGTGAGCAGCCAGTTGTACTTTTTCAACGCAGCCATGGAAAACTACCCTTTAAAATGAAAAAAAAACCCTCAAACTACTCAGTTTGTCATATGTTCCTGATAGTCTTCATTTTTAAAACTGAACACTGTGATTCTGCTTATTATTCACATTATTATCAAGTGGATAATGTTTTGAAAAGCATGGGAAAACTATTAGAGTGCTTAGTAATATCCTCTTCTCTAAATACAGATCTCTAAAATGATTTGATATGTGCAAACTAACACATGTAAAACCAGTTCAAAAAAATGGTTTTTCTTAAGAATTTAAATGACCGTAGCAACCAAAGGCTTCAAATGTTTGCTATCCTTGTATTACAGAAGGTTTGAATGTCCTGTTATATTTCTACCAGATGAAAGGATTTTTAATTCTTAGTTGAATAGTGTTTAATAGCCTTGCCAATTTAATGCTATCTTGTCATGCTCCCCCAATATAGCAGGAGACTAAGAATTAGCTTCGATTTCCTGTTTTGGAAGTTCCTCTTCTATGAAAGGATTAATTGACACTGTATTGAGATAAATCAGCGTGCTGCGACTATGTGTTAAATTCCATTAGCTGTTATAGTCCTTCCTCAGCTTTTGAAAGCTAAGAAACTTGTCCAGACTTCTGTTTGGAATACAGTATTACATAGCATGCTTTTCTTTCCTCAACCACCATCAACCCACCCATGTACTTTTATCTTTTCTAGTAGTTACATAAAAGTAAAAGAAAGAGATGAAATTAATTCTAATAATATATTTTATTTAACCTAATGTCTATAAAATATCATTTCTTTAACATATAAATATTTTAAAATTATGAATGCTATATTTTACTTTCCTTCTCCTTATACAAAGACCTTGAAATCAAGCATATGTTTTATATATATAGCATATCTCAATTCATACTAGCAATATTTTAAGTGTTCAATAGCTACATGTGGCTGGTAGCTACCATACTAGACAGTAACTCGAGACAGAGAATGTAATCACCTAGAGAAAATTTAAATATCCTCTAGTCCTCAAGGTTTTTTTCAATCATTTTAAGTATTTTCTTTTATTAAATACTTCAAACAAATACAGGAGAGAGAATAGTAAAATGAATGTGCATATTCAAAGGTTTTAAGATTTAGAGATACTCCTTTTTTTTTTTAATTGTCTTTGCTGATGCAAATTCCAGGCATCATTTTATTTTACTTCTTCATTTCTCAAAAAATAAAAACAATATTCTCTTAAATGAACACAATAAATTAGCACACATATAAAAGTTAACAGTAATTCCTTGATACAATTTAATACTCAGTCTATAACAATGCTTACCAATTTGACTCATAATAAACCTCTTCTCCAATAATTTGTTCAAATCAGGGTCAAAACAAGGCCCAAACATTGTGCTTGGTTATAATGTGTATGTCCTTTTACATCTGATCAGACTCCTCTTATTTCATACCACTGCTTGTCACAGAATCAGGGTCCCTGTCCAGTGGGTGTGATCTGCATTCTGTATTCATCTGTTCCTGATGTTTTCTGCTTCCTGATGTCATTATAACACTGGTTCCTCTGTCCCTCATTTCTCATAAAATGGAAGTCAGTTCCAGAGGCCTGATTAGATTCGCTTTCCTTTTCTTTAAGCAAAAATGCTAGGTAGGTGGTGCTGTGTGCTTCATTTTGCACATGATAAGGCACACAATGTGTAGTTTTCCTATTTTTGCTGCTGCTGAAACTGACCTCTGGGCACAGGCTGTGAAAGCCTGATTACTTCATGGTATGGTTTCCCATCATTCTTCTGTTCACTGTTTTAACCATTGATGATCTTGGCTGAATCATTAGAAGTTCCAACACTAATTTTTCTAAATCTGTTATTCCTTCCACATTTATTAGCTAGTTATTCTGCTAAGTCTGCTTGGTTACCTGGACATCATGCAATACATTTTATATAGGAAATAAGGGACAAATGCTTTTTTTTTTCATTTAAACTAGGGATATTCAGATTATGGTATTAAAACACTGTTTCCCTCAGTGTCCAATTCTTTGTTTTTAAGTGTCAGTGTGAGCTTCTTATATATTTAAGGTGTTTTAGTAAATTGCATTTATCACTTTTTATGTGCAATTATCCCTACTCTTTGTCTTATATGTAGAGCCTCTTCATGTTGACCTTTTTTTCATAAACCTTTATAGCAAAGTATAACATCATACAATGAACTGCACACATTTTAGAGTACAACTTTATACATTTTTTAATAAGCAGGCATACCTATGAAACCATCATGCAGATTAATTTTACTATTTTAGGGCAATTTTTTCTCAAAACTTTTTATAATTAAATGGATCTAACATATTCAGTATAAACTTTGTTTTACTTTTATTCTAAAAGATATAGTTATGCTCCACAGTTTTTGTCTACCCACTTTCCTTTCCTCACTTTTAAGCTATATCAAGTGATTGACTTTGATTTTAAACAGTTGGGAACCTCTGGCGACGATGGCCCAAAGAGGTGGAGATTCATCCCCTCTGTTCCGAATGTACAACAGTGATAGATAAAATATAAAAGAGGAAACCGCAAACATAGTCTGGCTTCAAATACAATATAAGTATTTTGTTACATCAGAGACAGGACAGAAAACAAAACTAATTAACTCTGAAAATACAGGTCTATTGAGCTACAAGTCCAAAAGTAAGAAGTGGTGAACAGAAGTAGGGCCCAGCCGAGTAAAAGGCATGTTTGCAGTGAACAGTCATTACTGTTACTATTGCTAACCTCTTTTGGGGTAAGAAACTGAGAGTTGAATAAGATCTTATATTTATAAATAGCCCTTTCAAAATAGATGGGGGGTATGGTAGTTAGTTGTTTGGAATATATTTAAACCATGTGGTCTTCCTGATCCACACTGTCCCTTAATAAGTGGTTTTGAAACTGTAAACAAGGTCAAATATATGTTTTGTTTCTCATACTTTTGCAATTGCTCCTCTGTTTTCAGATGTTTTGATCAGAGGTTCAAGTGCGAATAACATTATTTGAGTACTGATTTTTTTTTGGTTTAATGATTTTATTCTGTTTCTCTTCTGTTGAATTGAAGAAAGCTGTGCATTTATAAGCAAAACCAAAATTACAGGAAATGATTACAAGAAATGCACATTTAGATACCTTCATTTAATTATTTGCATTTGACTCAGATAGTACATTTATTTGCACAGATATCAAGAGGCAGCCTCACCAATGTGGTTCTTTTAATAAAATGTAAACAAATGAGCTCTGATCTCAATAATTTTTTCTTCGCATCAAGTGATATGTGTTATGCACACTAAGGCACAAATGGCTAAAATAGACTCCTAAAAAATTTTTATTAGAAAGTATGAAGTATGCTCTATAAATAGATGTGTAGGTATAAACAGCATTTTAATATGCTTTATATTTAATGCGAGTGAGAATACAGCATTGATAAAATTAGAAGCATGCTCTAATACATCACCTCTTTGATGTCTAAGTGAAAAAATAGATTAGGCTCAATTACCTGGAATAAATTTGGAAAGTATTTTCCAAAGTTAAATATAATTTAATAAATGTTTAATATTATAGGCAAAAGTGTTCTGATTGGACTTATCTAAATAATTTCCACTCAAACATTTATTTTACCTCACTTAAATAGATACACTCTACAGGAAATAATTCTAGATGTCTAGAAATTAGAAAATGGATTAGATTAAATAACTGTAACAGCTCATTATTGCACACTTACAATATATTAAGCAATTTTCAAAATATTTTAAATATGTTGTTAGAGAGGAATTCTTTCTGTTTGTGTTGTTTTCTTCTGTGTGAAAGGATATTGACTGATGTTGACACTGCTAGATTGTCTCTCCTCCCCTGCCAGGAAAGGAGTTACTTTATCTGATTATTGAGTTTTAAGTCAGGAACCCTAGGCCAGGTGCCGCCACCTCCCTGGCAATCTCCTCTAGGGTGCGCACTGTCTGCTCGGCTCCTTCAGGGCAGTCTCTGCCCCTTGCTGCAGCTGGCTGCTTAGCGTAGCACTGTTACAACTAGAAGCTAAGCCTGCCAAATTCTTGGGCTTTATATTAGGAAATCATTTGCTGGAGACCTATTATATTTTTCAGACTATCTTTTCCTGAGATAAAGGTAATATTTGGGGTTTACCTGCTTTTACTCTTCCTTTAATGCAGCTCCAGCTGGAACAAAGGTACTATTTGTTGATACTATCCCAATCTCTGATATATTATCATTTTATTATATAAACAATATCATATCGCTTTTTGACATTCTTCTGTTTTCATTTTCATTTTCAAGAACTAGAGTGTCTTTTAATTCCACAGATTTACTTTAAATTCCAAAATAGGGTAGTGATAGAGGGTGTGGAGAGAAATGGACAGATTTAGAAGATATTTATTACAAGTGGCAGGATTTGGTAGTTGATAACATGTCGTAGTTCAGGAAAAGGAGCCGAGAATGTCTCCTGTGCGTCTGCTTAAGCAACTACGTGGTCAGTAGTGCCAGTTATTAAATCAGGCTCCAGAGAATAGTATTTCTCACCCCTTGGCTCCCTGGTTAGGAGAGGAAAATGATGAGTTTATGTCTCATGTGCATATTACATGGTCAAGCTGTGGCACTGTCAGTGGGACTACTTTTACAAATTTCCACATGGACTAATTAGGCTCGAAACTTCGTGAAATTTCTAAAAGAAGCCTTAGAAGAATTATTTTGCCTCAAGAGTTTCTAGCACTGAAGTTAGCTGGTACTGTCTAAACTTTAATTTCCATTTTTTTCCAGGCTAAAATAACCTTTGACAAGGTCTATATGTCATCATGTCAGTGGTATTGTAGAAAGAATATGGAACTTGGATATTCAATAATTCTGTTTTTATTCCATCTCTTTTACTGACAAAGACCTTGCCTATCTTTCCCATGGTACAGCAACTGAACTGTAAAATTAGCTGCTCAGAACTATTTGTCAGGGCCTCCTGCTAGCACTTCCTCACACCTGCACCATTCCTGAACGGTCACAGAGCTGAAAACAAGTTTAACTCTTCCAATTTAAAGTGTTCTCTAAGACTCTAAAAATCTGTAGTACTTTATTTTTAGTATCACTAAAACTTAAAAGTACTGTATAATATTATACGATTGTGTTTTCTATCAAGTTCTGAGAATATAGCTGTGGCTCACTGAAAAGCACTGACTCCAGTATTTGTTGCCTTTAGATAAACTCAGGGCACATTAAAAGTGTTCATCTTTTAGTTTATGCAGTATTAAAGAAATATAAAATTAACATTACCAAAATAATTATATTTCCATTTCATAATTTCTTAAATTTACACGAACATCAGTTTAAAGAAGGAGATTAACTCTTTCTCCTTTTCTTATTCTTTCAGCTCTGCATGTCATATCAAGAATTCTTGCATTCAACTTTCTGAACTTTTTCCTATTCTTTCTAAAAAAATGATGTCAGAATTCTAAACAGGGAGCACATGTTGTTAATCTCTAATTATGCTTTTCTTTGCCCCTCCTGGAGAATAACTTTTTGGCTTTGCCATTATATTTTTATTAATCTAATGACAAGTCACCTGCAGTTATATAACTGATGACATTTCTAAGTATTTTTTTCTAAAATATTGGTTAATATTGAGAATTCAGCCTAAAGGAAGTTTACAGTGAACTCCAGTGCAGGTCTTCACCTTTTTTATTCTCAGATAAAATACTATAATCTTTGTTTTCTTATTATTTGGAATACATAGTCACAATAGAAAATGTTGCCTTTTTTCTTTAGATACAATTCAGTAACTCCTGACATTTCAGGCTTGACCACATATTTGAATGGTTTGTATGTTTCCATGGCAGATCAGTGGCTTATTACTGGAAGGATGCAGTTTTGATGGAAATCGACTTTCTGAAAATGAGCATGATTCTCCTAGTGTGTCATCAGTCCCCCCTTGTTTTATGGGCTGGATTCCACAGGTAATACATTTTTAATAGGTACCAATTCATTCTTAGATTTTTATCTTTTCAATAAGATATTCTTGACCTATATAATTTTTGTTTACTTTATAATCTTACCTGCATTTGAACAAATTTACAGTCAAAATATTGCGTCCTTTATAATTTTTGCAATAGGACATTTTAAAATCTTCATTTTGTTATGGGAAGAATATTATAGTTTTTAATTTCTAAATAATTTATAGGCTAGTTAGAAAAAAACACTTTAATATGAACTACCAAATATTGTGTTCCTATTATTTTCAGCCATGTGCTAAATGTTTTATATATATATATATGTACATACGCATATAGATAGATAGATGGAGACTCATCAGAGAAGCTCTGCAAGTTAGATAATATTATTCCCATTTTCAAATAAGGAAATGTCTGCCCACCTAGGTATGATAACTTCTCCATGCTTAAGTATGCAGAAACTGACAGCATCAAGATGTTAATGTAAATCTGTCTTGATATGATACCATATCACTATGCTGCTGATAGGCAGATGAAGAATGTAGTCTTGACAAATGCTTACTTGGTTAATTTTTCCCTTTTTTGAAACCTTCAATTATTGAAAGAACTTTTAAAAACTGGAACTTGGGGGTTATTTGTCTTTAAAATTGAATATAGTTGTAGATGACTCACATTAACTTACTTAATAAAATTTTAAAATGTAAGTGTGAAAAAAGTTTAACGTTTTGATTCTATAGCTGATGACCAACAAAACTATTTTATGTATGACTTACTACAAGAAAATGAGTCTTCTCACTAGAAAATCATGCACTGGATTTTCCAATGATCATAAATCTCTTTATAAAATACAAATCAAAAGCGTAAGAATATTTGTTTTGTGAAAACAACTAACAAGGCTATAGCAAGAATGAGCAGTCATTGCTGAGGGCGCCGAAGGGGCATCCTCTGGTCTAGAAGAGCGCCCGTTTCTGTCCAACCCTCCATTTTTCCCCTTATCAGCGTCATTTTCTGTGGTATTAGAATGCATATCAGAGAAGGGAGAAATTGAAATAATTTTATTTCAATCTGGCTATTAATTCCTATAAGAAATTTCTATCGAAAAGTTGGAAAAACATGGATTGTAAACATTAGGTGTGTGAACCAAATTGAAAGTTATATATAAAAGTTAAGGTTGGAAATTGCTGAAGGTTATAACCATAACATATAAAGTTGTGTATGATGACGGAGGTGAATTCAAATGAATCCAAATTGTGGGAAATGTTAATTCTCTGGCTAAAAAATTAAAAGCCGTATAATGACCTTGACAGAAAAAAAAAGAACATGTATATATTGGTATGTTTATGGGAACCCAGCAATAAAAATAGAACATGGAGAGTAACTGGGCAGACCTAAATGCAGAAGAAAATGACCTGAGCAATACCCACATAATTGACTGTAAATTGAATGCAGACAGGAGCATCAGTTGTCATGCACAGAGCCAGTCTGTTACTGGGTGGTATGAAAAGCAACATGACATTGCAAGACTCGGAATTTATCCCTGTCTTTGGGTTAGTAGAAAGCCATTATGAATTTAGAACAAGAGTGTGGTAAGATTAGATTTGTATTTTCAGAAAATCAGTTTAGCAGTTGACGGTGGATGATTGACTCTGTGAAATACAATTACACTTCCCTTTTTATAGCAGTCATATGAGTTTGGTAGAGTGGAGTTTGAGTTTGTTTTGCTAGTGAAGAAACTGAGACTCATGTTAAGTGATTTTTATTATGGGTTCCTTAATGGTAGCACTAGTGTTTTAACAATAACACTTAGCATTTATTTGTATTGCTTATGTGCCAAACATTGTGCAAAGCATTTAAAATGCAAAATGTTTAGACCTTCCAAAAAATTTCGAAGTAGGAATTATCCTCTCCATTTTAAACTAAGAAAACTGAAGCTTAAAAAGGTTACGTAACTTTCCCAAGATAACATTATTGGGTAGGCAACTAAGATTCAAATCCAAGTTCCCTCTTAAATCTTGGGCCTAATGCTGAGGCAGTCTAACTGTTTAACTGTATAAACTAGTTTGGAAAACTGCCATCCACAGGCCAGTCCAGTGGGCTGCCTGTTTTCATGCAGCCTATAGCCGTGTGAGCTCTGAGTGCTTTTTACATTTTTAAATTGAAAAATTTAGAATATTTATGATGTGAAAATTATATGAAATTCAGATTTCAGTGTTCACAAATAAAGTTTTCTCTGCAAGACAGCCACGCCCATTTATGTAGATACTGGGACCGCTTTTAGACTATAAGAGCAGAGTTGAGTAATTATGTCAGAGACCTTATGAACCACAAATATTAAAATACTTACTATATGGCCCCTTATAAAACAATTTGCCAACTCTGTATAAACTATTAACGTCTCCAACTTCTGCTTGAGTTAAGCACTGTTTTGTTCAAGAAAGCATTTTTTTTTAGAGCAACTGTAAATGTTTTTAATAAGCTTCACGGATCTGAAGGTGGGGAAGGAACATAAACATTTTAATGCATTTTTACTAGGAGGGAAGGAACCAGCATAAAATAGAAAGAAGCATCAGTGTATATAAGCCAGTAAAAAGAACTGCTTTTGCCATTTACTCTTGTAGTTACTGTACTGCAGAAAGTCCAGAATACTTTGGTAAAGTTGGATCAAATAATTTCCACAATATTACCTGACCCCCCCAATAGTCCTGAAATAGCTTCACTTCAGCAGAAACATGCAACCCTGGATTTGTACAACATTGCTTTGGGTAGATACCGCCTCCATTTTTTAAAGAACATTTTAGGTTGCAGAAAATCAAAGCACTTCTTTGACATTGGTTTAATATCTGGTAATACTTAACAAAGGACATGAGCAACAAAACTGTCATTGGGGAGAGGAGGAAGCTCTCTACCATTGCTTCTATTATAAACGCAATGTCTGCCAACTAACAAAGTTAGAATTAGGAATTCTCAAGGAGACTTAAAAGTGAAATGCTGGTGAAAATATTTTCCTACTGATTCTGTTCACCATTATCTCTGTGCACTAAGATGATACCGCCTGTACTCACGCTAGTTAGTCACTTATACATTCATTCAATTGTGATGCAGATTCTTAACGTTGTTCCAGTTCCAGCTCAATACTGGTGGTTAAGTTAAAATTAATATGGATCCAAATTAAGATACCCTTAAGGGATTTTACCCAAAAAAGCATTTACTTTCTCCAAAGTATTTCCCAAAAAGTGTTCTCTGTGAAAAATTGTTCTTTAAGTCAACAAATTTAATAAACCCAGTATTCCCTGCCCTTATAAATTCATGTTGTATTTTACAATATTAAAAACTTTGAGAAGTCCCAAAGATCACCTGACACAACCTTTTCATGCCTCTACTCCCCATCCTTCATCTGGACCCAGTGTTCCATATGATAGTCCGGGAAACACTGCTTATGCGGTAGTCTTAAATGATGCCTTCCTTGTTCTGATATCCCACAGGAATTCAGTCTGCCCTTGTTCTATTTGTCCATTAAAGAATGCTACTCGGGGTTTATCAGCCCTGTGGTAACAGAGAAAACTTGAATCAGCCTGAAGTCCACAGGCTAGACCTTCCAACAGGAACCACAACTGAGAATTCAACTTCAGAAACAATTTAATTCCCAAGGAAAATATGGCTATAAAATGATTCCACAAGCTACTCAAAAGAAATAGTCCTTATATTACTTTTATATATATTAAAATATGATCATTTTATCAGAAGGTATATGCTGAAAGCTCCACCTTGTATGCACTTTTGTTTAAAAATAATAAATATTTAATATCTTTTCTATGTGACAGTCTTTTTTTCCTTAAGGACTTATAAAAGCAATGTTGTTAGCATCGTATTTTTTTAAAATACAAGGGAAGTATTTCTCTGTCAAAATACATTTGAAAGAGTAGCTGGACATTCTTGACAGAACTAAGTCTTTCAAAATAGTCGTTGTGTTTCCTGTTTTGAGATATTTTTTCAAGAGTTGCACTACTAAGTTATTCCACTTTTATGTGCATTAAAATTCTGATTTGCTAACATTTCCTTTTCTAAAAAAAGCTGTTTTTGACTGGATTCATAAACATTCAGAAAGCATGTGTTAGAATAAGTTAGTTGGACTTTATACATAACCTGATGAGAAATGTGTTTTGCTTTACCTTCATATGTATTTTATTGTAGTGAAATTTAGTTGATACTGGCCAAATACTTAACATAATCAACCTGGGTAATTTTGTTTCATTTTGGTTTTCTGGTGTTATTTTGTTATTTTCTTTGGTTTTCTAAGTGATACCAAATATCGCCATTTGCCTTTGTAAAATGCATTGGCTTCTTTAAATGTTAGTATATTGCCTGCTATTTGTAGTATTTTTAAGTCACTTTGCCTGGGGCAGGGGCATGAGTATGAAATTGAAAATTTTAGCCTCATTATTATGAACTAAGCTAACTAGACAAGTTTCTCTTCTAATAAAGTAGGATCTATGGAACATTAACTACTGTAGATTCATTACAATATATAGATTTTTTAATTACTAAGTTTTAATGTCAAACTAATTTGTTTACATGTCATATTACATTATTTGAAATCTTCCTAATATATCTCCTGTTTTGCATTAGTTGAGCATTTAGTGTATGTGTTGACAGTTAATAAAATTTTAGTGTCATCCAAATATTTCAGCCTAGAAGGGTCTTAGGATTTGTCTGTTAAGAGAATGATATTAAAGAGGGAATTGTGTCATAAGAATTTAATTCAGTTAAACAATATTCATGGAACTTCTATCTGCACAAGGTATTGTGCTAATAGTGAGAATGCCACAGTGCTTTGCTCTGCTACTTCGATCGTTTATTGGTGACCTGAGAGCAAGTCCACTAAACTTCTCTATAGGACATTACGACATTCACCATTTAAGAGATTTTGAGAAGTGACAAGCAAAATTTTAAGAAGCAAACTTTAATGAGCAATTTTTGTGGTGCTTTGCTTTAAAACCGCTGTAGGTTTGGTAGAAAGGTTTGTACCCTCACTTCAAAAACAAAAAGCCCACAATCAAAAGCTGGTTGGGAAGGACTAGAAATATATACAAAATGATTTTTAGTGAATATGCAAAAAATCAGGTTTGCATTACTGCTAAGTTTCTAATTTAAAGAGAAAATTGCTTGGCAGTAAAATGAAGAGATATAGAGAAAATCTTCTGAATAGAAAAGCATAACATTGTAAAACATTTCAATATTTTTCATTTTTGACCACAGAAGTTATGGGAAGCAAAGCAAATGTCAGGTGGCAGAGGAAGATAAGTTAAGACCTTTCCTTGGATTACAAATAAGCATTCATAGGTTCATACCATTTCAGTCCAACAAACACGTAATGTTCGTGTGCTCTTTGCTAAAGAATTTAAAGATAACACCTAATGAAAGTCTGCATTAGGTTATTAACTTTAGGTAATGGCTAAGGAGTTACGGAAATTACAGGAATTTCTGAATCCTAAAGCTTTGCCATTTAAGCAGAATTGGGGATGAGGGAAGAGATTAGTCAGTGACAAATAATGGTTGAAAATTCTCTTTAAACCAAATCCTGTATTTTTTCTGAGACCCAACTCACGATTCATTCTCTATTCATCCCTGTCAGGCTAACATATCTCAGTAGTATTTTGTTCATTGTGATTTTCTAAAATAATCATTTTCCAAAAATTGTTTCTATATATTTGATGTGTATATTGTTTCCTAAACTTTGTGCTTCAAAGATTATCATTTTTTTCTTTTGGGGTGGATATTTTAATGCTTAGCCTTTATAAATTCTAGGTACACCATCAACACATAAAATGGATGAATGACAGAGTCATCAAAGAGAAAAATTAGGAGGATTCAGAGAAAAAAGTCATCTTTTTATGTATTTGGACAGTGATTCTTCATAAAGGATGAATTCTTTTATATGTAAATCAGGTTAAGATTTGGAATGAATGTGTATATGAGAGAGATGGAGATAGGAAAAAATAGCTGAAATTTCTTATAATGCCCACTTAGACTTAAAAATAGAAAGTTTGTTTTAAATTTTTCCAGGTGGAGAGAAAAAATTACTTCTATCCTAGCACGATCTATGACATGTAGTGGATTTTAAAAAGCTGGGATTTTTTTTCTAGTTGATCTGAGAATTAAGTAGGGAAAAAAGAAAAGGAATACATATGTAGCCAAAAGAATTAGAGATACATGGATAAATAATACTTTATATTTGAGCTTTTAGTACATCATCAGATTCTTTTAACATCCTGTTAAGTGGACAAGTGTGTTTATCTCCCTTTTATAATAGAGAAACTGATGCCTAGAGAGTAATCTACTTAGGGTGAGGCCCTCCTAGACAAATAAATACTCCAATGCCTGAAAATGATTTATTTCCATAAATGCTATTGTCTTTTTTGAAAAGCAACAGAGTAACAGTCTTTAGGTGGTATTATTCATATGCCAAAACCTTCTCTCAACTGCACTCTCTATGGCAACTTTGCCACTTCCTAACTAGGTAACCATGGCGAATTCTGTAGTTTCTGATTCATCACTTGTAAGATTCCAGAATTATTCTAACTTTTCTCTTAAGTTTCATCCCAACTCTTAAGAAATAATCCATTCACTGAATACAGTTATGTAAATTCAGTAAAAACATTAATCCTAAATTTGAATTAGAAATACTATTATGAATTCATGGTGTTTTTTCTTGTAAAAAAATACGTATTTCTAATGGCCAGTCATTGAAAAGTCCTAGAAGGAGAATATTAGATCATTCCCAGCACGCAGATTACTATCTCTAATACCAGTCACCATTCAAGAAACCAAGGATCCGCCAAGTAAGACTAATTTGATTTCTGAGACAGGAAGTGTGTAAGACAAGCTTGTTACATCCGGCACATGCGACAGCAGGAGAGCTGTTAAGGACAACGATGATACATCAAAACAAAAGCAAACTCAGGAGCCACCTTAAAAATTACCTACTGCACAAAGGTTTAAAATTTGAACATCAGTAAGTTGATGACCATATTGGATTGAAACATACCAAATATGTTGAAATCCATCAGTTTATAATGATAATTTTAAAAGGAAGTGGGGGTGGTCATTGATTGTCTTTACGGTATATTAGGGAACAAATTCATTGTTTTGAAAGCACATAAATAAAGGGAAATTAGCATTTATTCAGCCTTTCCTCATGGTAATCAAAAGATTGATAAGTGGAAGTTTCTCTTTATAGATCTATTTCTGCCTGGGAATGAAAGAGGAATGATAGAATTAGATTATCATTCTGTAATCTTGAATGTAATAATGGTAATAATGCTCATCAATGACTCCTAATACCTTAAAAGAGAGACGTCCCAACACCAGATCATATGTCTCTTGATAGAATGCATTGATTTTTCCAAAAATCACATCTCAATCTGAGTTCACCTCCTGATCCAGTTTACAAGACTACAGCAAACAGAACAGCATGAAGCCGCACAGATGTAACCATGGGCAACTCTTTGATATGTTTCTTCAGAAAACAAATTGCAAGGAAAAAGGAGGAAAGGCCTATACATTTAGGAAACGTAAGACACAGCAACAGACTGCGAAGTATGGGCTTTATTTGAATTATGGTTCTAACAAAAAAGTCTTAAAAAATAATAATAATGAGATAATGGACATAAGATGATATTGAAGAATTATTAATATTGTCATGTGTGGTAATAGGTTCAAAATACTCGAGCATTTGGCAGCAGGCAAAGGTTGTAAATGAAACACCACTGGCCATGAGTTGATGATTGTTGCAGCTGGGTGGTGTGGAGTTACTTGATATGGATTATTATGCTAGCCTTTATTATTTCATAATAAAATATCAAATGTAATTTGGGAGGGTTTTGCTTTTATCTTTGGTTATCTAATGATCTGTCTCAAAACTGTACATTGCTGTATTTTTAAAACCAAATTAATTCTTTTCAAACAGGGTGCTTCTGGCCCCTATTCTCCTGATGAGTGCCTGTCTTTGCCTATTTATGCAAGTGCTGAAAGGGACCGTGTGGTGACCAACATCGATGTTCCATGTGGGAGCGACCAAGACCAGTGGATTCAGTGTGGAGCCGCTCTATTCCTAAAAAATCAGTAGAATCTAATGATAATAAAAGCTGTCTTGGCAAAAAGAAACTTTAAGCTGCAAATAAAATATTTGGTCAGTCTACATTTGAATTTTCAAAATATTAGCATCTAGTTACCTACCCTATGTTCTTGATCTCATTGTTTTCATGTTAGTTGGTAGTGGTGACACAGAGCACCTTTGAAGTAACAAGTTAATGGAGGTAACATTAAAGTGGAGGATTCCCTTTATAACATTAACTATTTCTGTGATGCAGTTCAGTTTTCCAGTGATTTAGGTAAGAGGTTTAAAACAATATATTTAAGGAATTAGTATAAATATTTTGGCTATCATTTCTGTATCATAATTAATAAAATATAATATGAATTTTGTCAGTCTTCCATGGTTTTAGATATATGTTATCTTTTAAATACTGAATAATGTATTATATTTTAGTTAAAATATATAGCATCTCAAAGAAATCTACAGAAACTGGGATAAAAAATTTACAAATAGAATAATTAGCTGATGAAAAGTTATTATTTCCCATGTATATGATTTTTTAGCATTTGTCTCTATAAAACAGTAAAATTCTACAATGGCTGGAAACAAACAAATATATATTCTTTTTTTTGTACTTTTTTTTCCTTTTTTACTTACATTAAGTACATCGGTACATCAGCAGTCACATTCTGTTACCACGATTGTTATGTTGGGAGAGGAGGAAGAAAGGGGGGAAAGGCAAATGCTTCCTTAGAAACAAAAAAACCCAAAAAACAAAAACTCCCCCTGCCCAACCCTGGCAAAAAAAAAAAGTGATGAGAAGAAAAAGAAAGAAAAGCTGGAAATAAAAACTAAGTATCTCCAAGTGGAACAGAGCCCAAAGGAAGGCCACAGACAGGCCCTGAAGCTGAGGCCAAGCCTGTTCCCCTCGGGGCGGGGAGGGGAGAAGAAGCCTGGAGACATGGCTTCCCAGCCCCAAGGCAATGAAACATCTTCACTCCTGTTCTCAGAGAAAGCTGCACAGAGCAAGAACTTCATGTCTAAGAGACATAAGAAAACCATCCTAGTTCTTCCACTGGTGAGGATGCACTGGGTGCTTTTGGGGGCTAGTGGGTGCTAGGAAAGGAAGGGGGAAATGTAGGTGTGTCTCAGGGCCATGGGGACTAAGGCTGCCCTGGAGAGGGAAGAGAATTGAGATCTAAGTGGAAAAAGCTAAGCTGGGTCCTTCAGAAGCTCTGTTTCATGGATTTCCCAGGGGCTCTGGGACAGAAGGCAGTCTACAAGCCTAAAGGGTAGAAAGTTCCAATCTTAAATCACTGTGACCTTTCTGATCTCACTTCCTTCTATTTTCTCAAAACTCTGGGCTAGAACAAGTTTAGAATTCTCTCTTGGCTTGATGGCTTCCCAGTGCCATCCTGAAACACCTGATGAGGGATGTGAAAAAGGCTAGAGGTACCCTGGTGATGGGAGACAGCTGTGAGGGACCTTCAGGGCCAGTTGTCAGGTGTTAGGCTGTGAAGGGGCCACAAGGCCTCTGTGGTACTAGCCACTAGTGGTACATGGATTAAACCACTGGTTGCATGGGAGTGGGTGGGTATGGGGATAAGGATGGAGGCACTAAACTGAAGACACTAACAAAGAGAAAAGAAATAGTCCCTGATGGCAGGGAGGGGACAGAACAGACTGTACAGTGGGAATAAAGATCATATCTATTTACAGGGAAGGGAGAAGAAGCCTGGAGAAATGGTTTCCCAGCCCCAAGACAATGAAACATTTTCACTCCTGTTCTCAGAGAAAGCTGCACAGAGCAAGAACTTCATTTCTAAGAGACTTAAGAAAGCTATCCTAGTTCTTCCACTGGTAAGGAAGTAGAAAAGACATGGTAAAGGGCAGATCAAATTGAATGTGAACCCTAGGAAAGGATAAAAAATACCTCCCTCTTGCCTGACCCTTTCACTCCCCTGCTATGGCCTGTGCTATCCAAGACCACGCTCCAGGTGCCCGGTTGATTCCCCAGGAAAGGCAAACCTATACTGGAGAGCTAGGTCTAGGGAACACAGGTTAAGGATTAGACCTGAAGGAAGCAAGCAGGGGGTTTGGGTAGCTGCCACTGACTGCTCTCTGCAGCCCCTCCCCAAACTCATATACGTACTGCCTCAGATTCCATTTAATTAAGAAGGTGAGGGAGCAGATAAACCAATCAAACCCCCATAAAACAAGTATCCCAACTGAGCTACCATCAAAGCGGTAACTGCAGAGGGATATAGTGGCTGGGGCTGAAGGCATCTATAAAGGCCAGAGAAAAGAAAATGCATATGTATAAATCAGAGGATGGGTATCAGAAACTGGTCCCTCCTCTAATTAGATCACAGCAGAGCCAGAGATGCAGGCGACGAGTGAAGGTTCTTTGGAGGGCTCAGGGTCCACAGTCTCCCCCCGTGTCAGGGAGAAGCTACCTAAGAGGCTGGGTAAGGGGGAAAACAGGCGTTGGTACAATCCCAGAGCCACAGATGACACTGCACCTCCCCCTCCACCTCTGCCCAGGAAGCGAACGTGACTCCCACCTGGTACCCGAGGGCTGCCTTCCCATTCTCACCTCTACTCAGAAACATCCCCCAAGGACAACTCCTGGATACTGCAGTGTCTTCAAATACGAGCAACTCCAACCAAATGAAAACAAACAGGAGATGTGTCCTTATTCCCTCCAGCGCTGAGCCTTACTGTCCCCCAGGGCCCTTAGTGTGACTGTACTGAAAACCTCCATCCTCAGTTCCTGGGTTCATCACCTTCTCCATCCTGGGAAGAGGAGGAAAAGGGGATCAAGAACAGATGTCGACCAAAAGCAGAAGGGAAAGGGGCAGGAGACACAAAATGTTTTCTGAGAAGATGGAGAGGAGGAGGTGGAGGAAAGATGAGCAGGTCACTGTCTTGCACCTGTAATACAAAGTGAAGAAAGTTTGTTTTGGAAGGTGAGTCCTGGGGGATCTGACCCCCAAGCCCCAGGGTAGGGGCAGGAGGCCAGTGGCAACAGCTGCCTGGTGTTGGTTGCTGAAGCATTAAAAAGTGCGATGATGGAGCTGCCAGGAGGCAGCCCCTGGGAGCCAGGGCTCAGGGTGCCGTTCCCTAGGGGCTGTGTGCTGAGGGGTAGGGGTGGGCGTTCCTTAGCTTCCTTGCTAGCTCCATACTTGTTTGCTGCTAGGCCCCTCTCAGTTGCCACAGCACGGGCTCTTGTTCTGCTGGGGCTGCCCATGGAGATCCACACCCTGGCTTCGGTCTGCTGCACCCCCCAGATTCTGGGGTTCACTCTGGCAACTTCTTAGCTATTGCCAGGAAGAGATCATTCACATTCATGGCTGTCTTGGCTGATGTCTCCATAAAAAGTAAGCTGTTGTCATCTGCATACGCCTGGGCCTCGTCATGCCCCACCACGCACTTACCTGCCAGGTCAGCCTTGATCCCCGCCGGGGTGATGACGATGCTGGGACCGGCCTGTCGCTGCAGTTCCCTCACCCATGTCTTTGCTCGGGCAAAGGTTTCCTGATTAGTAATGTCATAAACCACAATTGCAGCCTGGGCACCTCTGTAGTACATGGTAGCCAAACTATGGTACCGCTCCTGCCCAGCTGTGTCCCAAATCTCAAACTTGACTGTCATGTCATCTAGACAGACTGGGTGAGGAAGGCCGCTCCATTGGCGCTCTCCTGGTACTCAGGGAACTGCCCTTTGACAAAGTGTAATACCAGGCTAGACATCCCCCTGCAGATTCACCCAGCAGGACCAATTTGAACTGGCATATTTTGCTGGCCGGGGGCTGCCCATTGGGCCTGGCTGTCACGGCTAGATTATCAGAGTGGGAAAGGGTACAGGGAGGGGGATGCCAGAAAGCGGCAAAGGGCGAGGGGGGAGGGGAGGGGACTTTCAGGCCTCAACAGTCCTGGGGCTCCGTTTCCCTCCTGTATATTATATTCTAATTTGAGAATTTGAGCAGTTTGAATTGTATTCAGAATTCCTAACTACTTTTAATTATATTGCCATCTGTATCAATCTGGGTTCAAGCATGAGACCAAACAAATAATAAAAAAACAAAAAAAAATCCTGTCAGAGCAGGAGAAAGAAATGGCCTCAAATTGCAGTTTGTAAGCAATAAGCAGGTTTTAAACTTTATTTCTCCTTTTGACTGATTTTGGTTTTAAAGGTATTTTGCCTGGAGATTTCCTTTCCCTGGAGTTACAGCCTGGAGTGCAGATCTCACTGGAGAAGGTAGAGCTGCAGCCTTTTGGATGGCTGCAGTTCACTGGATTTCCTAGGCCACAGCTTGTCTGCAGTTCCAGGTAAGCAGGAAACAACGATTTGGAGGTGAACTGCCGACTCTCCATCCCTGAGGAATGCCTATTGATATGCAAATGCACTAAAGCCAGGCGAGATATTTTGGAAATATTACAATTTTACCCACAAGTTCCATGTATTATTACAGAACAGATATCAAAGTGATATCTGGAAATGGGTGTGGAGCTGAGAGACAATACATTGCCAACTGACAAAATATTTCTAGATGCTATATTTTAGATCCTGTGCTAGGAAGTAAAGATACAAGTACCCATGAAATACATCCTTGTCTTCATAGATCATTTTCCACTAGGGTATTTCTATGTCCTATAACCATACCTGGCACAAAATAGGTAGCTCACTAATATCTGTTGAATGAATGAATGGTCTAACTGCAGAGACAGATATGAAACTATCACACAGTTTTCTGAGTAATTGTACATAAAAATAAGTCATATGGGACCACGGAGGTAAAATTTTTTTTCCTAGGGTAAGGAACAGAGTAGGATAGAGCTGAGCTTTGATGAATTTAAATAACAAGCAAAGGCAGAGAAGCATGGTTTAGATGATGGGAGCCTCGTGAGTAGATAGGCAGAGGTGTTGAGACAGGGATCATGGGTGTAGTCAGTAGGGTGCGGGCCTCCAGGTCAGAGCAGTGTAGAAACATGCAAGGAAACCCCCTACCAAAACTCCATGCTAAACATTAAGCTCTGGAGTCCTTCCTCAGTAATATCAGTTAATATTCCCCAGATAAAGAAAGGAGCCCATGTTTTTATTATGCTAATCATTTTTAATGTGTAAGATTCATTTTAGCATGCTAAAAGGCCCAGGCCTATGTGATGTTTTTCTTCCTTCAGACCTGATGAGGTTATTTGCAACGTGAGCATTTAATAATGGCAAGCAAGCTCAGCCGTAAACTACATAGTAAAAGCAAGAAGGATTCCATGTTAAAAATAAGATTGCATTTTAATACCCAGGATGTTAAGAAGTAAGATTCTTAACTTCCTCTTTAGCAAACAGGCAATAGCTCAGCCCACCTTGGGAGCCGGGCAGGCAGTCTTGTTTAAGATGCTTCCAGACCAAGATGCCAGTATCTCAGAGAACTCAGAGCAGTAAATTTCTTATATTAAGTTAGTTTTAAATATTCAGTGACCACTTAACAAATCCATAACCCTAAGCCCTTTATCAGGTTCCTGAAAATCCTCAACTGCCTATAAAACCCCTACACAGCACACAGCTATGGGCTCTCTTATCCCCTCCTGGTGTGAGCCAGGAGCTCTGTCCTTTCACTTTCTCTCTAAATAAAAAACCTCTCCCTGGCTCTCCTACCCTGAGTGTTTGCGAAGTTCATTCTTCGACTCCACGAACGAGAACGGCGGCATCAGTGTGACAATGCACACCATAACCTGGGAATCGTTAAGTCTGGTGGGGCAGAAGGACACAGCGGAATGTGGACATGACAAGTGGCCAAAAATTAACCTGAAGAGGTAAGTGGAATTGTTTATCAAGGCTTTGAATACCACATAAGAGTTTAGACATTTTTTTAAGCAATTGGAAAATATCAAAAGAATATGAAGATGAATAACACTATCTGTTGGGAGCCTTAAGAGCTGATAGCACAGTGAAGCATAAGAATAGTCTCCTTGTAGATTCTTTTATCTCATAGTAATATTGCTATGCCAGTTTTTCTTTTGGTTACTTTTTTTAGGATAAAATACATAGAGAAAATAATTACAGTAAAACAAAATAAAAATTATGTGGCACACAAGGCAAGGCCTGTGGAATTCCGAGCAATGGAGTGACTAATTCTAAATATACATATTATTTATTCAAAGATCATCAACAGGAAGCTCATTTTTTTGAAAAGTTAACTTTGAAAATATAAGTTACAAAGGATAACAAACATCTGTCTGCCAAAATGAACAAATATTAGCATGCTGTGGTGGTTTCGATTTTTTTTTAAGAATTTTTAAATTTTCACATAATTTCAAAAGCTATCGGAGCCCTTCTTGTTCCCTTCTGCGGCCCCATTTTCAGCCCTATCTCCGCAGAGGCACCCACCAATATATATTTGCTGTGTACACAGGCCACGTTTTTAACAGGAAACTACCTAAAACTGCAGAATGATAACTATTGGAGATTGTCAATCAGTAGAAGCAACAAAAAGTAGTTTTGGATACCCAGGCCTAGAGATGTTGGAACTGTTACTGGAGGCATCCAGACGGAAGCAGGAGGGGTGAAAGGAGGGCAGCAGACCACCCGGTCCGCACCCAGCCTCTGCCCAGAGACGGCACTCTCTCTCCTACACCAACCACTTTTGGTTCAGCACAGAATGAAAAACAAAAGATTCACGTCACTGGGACTTTCCCTATTTTGGGGCACGTGCATTTAAAGAAGACCTTGTCCACTAATGACCCCGAGGCCATTACAGGATCATTCACAGTGTGGTTTTGGCCCCACTGTGGGTTTCCCTTAGGTGCTTATGGGAAAAATGATTAAACAAACTGGGGTAAAGAGGCTAAAGGGGACAAACCAAGCAGATCCAATGGGTGTGACAATGAGAAAATGGGAGGGAGGAACCACATAAACCCCCATAAATAGACACAGTGTAAAACCCAGCAGCCTGCTACTCACCCTGGGGGGCAGTCCACTCCTATGTCTTTGGAATGTACTTTCCTTACCCTTTGCTAAATAAAAAACCCTTGGCGGCTTTAACTCTATCGGGTCTCTCAACTGAATTCTTTCCTTCTAGAGGACGAGAATCAAGGAATCCCATAATCCACTCCCTGGTAACAAAACACCCCAAACAAAATATAGAACAGCTATGTATTTGGTAAATTCAGGGCAGTGATTTTCAAAATAAAAACCTTAGCAAATCAGGAATAAGAGGGAACTTCTTTTCATGAATAATGGATAATCTCTGAGAACCCTGTAACAATGATCATTCTTAATGAGAAGCAGAAGCATTCTCTTTTAAAATGAGCAACAAGGCTTACCACTTCTACTCAACATTGTTAGAGGTCCTACAAGCACAGAGTAAGAAAAATAAAAGCAGAGGAATTGAAAAGGCAAAAGCAAATAGAGAAAAATACGTTCAGGAGGAAGACAGCACATGCTTCTTCCCATCAGCCCAGTGTTCATCTTTTAATTTTTGCAATCCTTAAGCACACACAAAAAAATAAAAGCTTAGAAATGCTTAACATGAGTTCTCTCCTGCCTTTTAAACAAGCTTCTTTGAAGGTCTTTTTTTTTTTTCTGAGACTTTCTGCTTTAACTCCTGAAAGACATATGCAGACTGATGTAAGAAAACAAAAATAACAAAATCTCTCTAGTCCCTGGGGGTAGCTTCTTCTGTTTTACTTCCATTCACTCATTTCTATTTTGTCAACGTATGGATGATTTATCATTTCCCACCCATCTTGGGGAAGTGTGAACCCCATGGAGTCCTGCAGGAAGGCAGCTGCATGCAAAGTGCAAGAATATAAAACAAAGTAGTACAATATGAATATATTAAACTCAAGAAAATCAGCTGTCCTCCTTGTTTTTTACCTTACCCTAAAGTATCTTCTCATGCTTTTATTTCTGGCATTTGCGTATGTTGGCGCTCAATGTACATTTATTGAATCAAAGACTAAAACTGCTTCCAGACAACTTAATCATAAGATTGTCTCCAAATTATTTTAGATTGTCCCCCATGTCAACCCCATCATCAAAGAATGAGTATTTTCCATCAAGGATAGTTAAAAGGATAATTAAGCATAGTTGAAAAAATCCAAAGGCTTTTAAGGAAATTTGAAACCAAAGTTCCAAAAATGTTACCTGGAGCAAGGTAATGTCATTATACCTCTGTGATCATTTTGAAGAAAACAACTACTTTGGATGTGTAGTCCTTGAATCAAAAGCTTTTGGAAATGGAGGGATACTAGTCACTGGTAGGATTTTTGTTTATTGTTTTATTTTTATAGTCATGTCTTCCTTTATGCTGTACTGTTCTTTGTGAGCTTAAGATTTTCTAACATGTCAGGTAGGAATAAAATGATCAAAGCTTCATGAAAAAGGTGGATTTTATGCTAGACAATCAGAATCTATGTTACAAAAAGTAAAGATATACCTGTTGGAATCCAAAAGCTCAAAAGTTCCTCTCCTTAGTGTATCTGAAGCCTTTTCAGATTTAAGACTGCAGATTTCACATTGAAAAAATGAACATACTCAGGTAAGTGATTAGCAGAAGAGAAAAAGTAAACCCAAGCTGGGGGAAACAAACAAAAAGTAAGCCTATTCAGAATAAATGTCTCTATCTACCATGTAGACATGGTGATCAGCATTTTTTTAACAAAAGGGAAAAACAAGTATCAACTAAAGTATTTTGCATTATCAATTCTGATTATTTTGTGCTTAATTTATCCTTCTTCTTTTCCAGTTCCTGATGGCCATTTCAAAAAGAGATTGAGTAGAAATTTAGTAAGGTAAAGGCAGAGACAGGAAGGTACGATGTAATAAGAGTCAACACAATGGATAGATGTTCTTTGATTTTCCCTTTGATTTAAGGGCAAAGAATAAAATAAAGTTTGTGCTTTATGGGAAGATTGCAAACCATTGAAGATACCAACTTTAATCATACAGAAAATTAATGGAATCAGATCACCGCCTAAATATGAAATTCGATTATTTACTAAAGTCAATGATAAACTTGTGATTTGGAAGTTGGCTTTTCTATTTGAAATAACAAATGGTTATTAAAATAGGAACTTACTTGGACAGAGCCAGTTCCACTGCAGTGGTAATTTTCTTAATGGAAATTAAACTAGTTAGTGGCTTCTAACTAGTTTGTAATTTTAAAGTTACTTCTTTGCATATAACAACTCTTTCTGTGTTAGAGACTGCTACTTATTTCTCAATATTAGTTGTCCCCTATTAGCAAAATAATAACGATGTTTTACTAGGTGTATAGATACTCAGAATAAAAACTACAATTCCTCATTTTACTTTTTCTCAAGGATTACTGACTTCTGGCCACAGGACTGTAAGCATAAATATATGGCAGCCTCCAGAAGGCCTCTTTTCAGGACATGAACAATGTGTCATTTTCTCTTATCCTCTCTTCCTCTATTCTGCCTAGACAAGGACAGTGCCACACTGGGACATGTGTTTGCAGCCACAAGGGCAAAATAACAACATAGAAAGAATGGGTCTTTTGTGGAGCACAAATGCCTTCCTTGGACCATTTAACTTTGGACTTCATTTATGCAAGAGAGATTTGGCAACCCTAGAAGGAATATATACATGTTAGCTGGCTGGTGATAAGAGAACAAGACTGCTTTCAGACAGTCCCTCCAAAAACAAGAACTAGACTCAAATATTCAAGCTGAACTGAGACCCCTAAGTTGGAAGCATTTACAACCTATGGCCTCTGACTGATGCAAGTCCCATCTGGGTGGACAATTGTAAACAAAACTGTATTTCCAGAGACATCAGTGTAACTTTGGGACTGTATGTAGAGAAAATGTAAATTATGACTAGGATCCTCACCTGGCTTTAATATCACCCACTGGGTACATAAAGAGCCTGTTTGCATATCTATGGGCAGCAGGATGTTTACTGTAGACAGAACCACCTGTCAGTCACAGGAGTACCGGCCCAGGGGAGGGTGGAGAGGAAATACCAGTGCCTGGACGTAAATGCGGGTGTCTGCCAGTCACCACAGAGACCCACAGAATTCCTCCTGGTGCTGGGGGTGGGGAGAGTGAGCAAGCAGAGGAGCAGAGAGCTTAGCGGGTGGAGAGAGGAAGCCGCAGGAGGGAAGCACTGGAGGCCCAGTGCTGGGAGGGGAGAAAACCCCAAACTAGGGAGCCGCACAGAGCCAGGAGAGACTGGGACCTGCCGCCAGTGAGAATAAACGAGGTATAAGCCCCTTTTAATCTCCAAACACAACTTGCTCTTGTCGTTATTCAGTCTCAGCGAATTCATAATGAACTTGCCCAGAGCAGGGATGCCCCTCCTCCTGGAGCAACACTGTGCTTATGTGGAAGTCAGCCATTAAGCTGCCTCCCTGCCAAAAACACTTGTATTTTCTGGGTAGCTGTAGTGTTAGGTAGAAAGGTAGACATAAGCAGCCAGGGACGGGGAAGATAAAATTTAAGGAAAAAACTTCCAAACTCTTCCCAGGTAGGGGGTCCCATGTGAGGACAACAAATGCTTTGCAGGGAGATAACTTCTTGCCTATCAGGACAGAGCCAAACCGGTCCCAACCAGGCCAACATTGGAGCAATCAAACAAAACTAAAACCACCCAAAACACACCTCTTCATAATCTCATTAATATAAAACTGTGGTTTAGCTCTCCCTGGCCATGGGCTTTTCTGTGGGCATTTTAAGAAAAGACATGCACACTGGGAGGAATGGGTGTATAACTAGAGCTGTCAATCAAATGACCTCACTCAAAAGCCGGATGGATAAATAGGCCCTCTAAAAGTTCAGTGCCTTTGTCTACCTTGACTCTGGCCCGCTCCTGCCTTGGAATAAAAACTATTTGGTCTTCATATGATAATTGAAAAAGAAATGCTTATAATGTTAATGACATAAAATATTTTATACAATGTAATTAATGTGGTATATGTATAAATGTATGTACATAGCAATCTCAAACTAGAGAGATTTTTAAAAATATTGAATGATTGTCTCTGGGTAGAAAGATAAATGATAGATAATTTTTGCTTGACTTTGGGTATTTTAAATGTTCTGAGGATATTGTTTTCATAATTCAAACAAAATGCTAGTTTTAAAAAATTAAAATCAATAGGAGATAAAAGTATAGACTTAATGCATAAAAGTTAGCTTTTCACACTCAGATAATTCCTTCCAGAGTTCCTTTGCAAGCTTTTCTGGCCTATTAGTAGTATGTGTTATTATAGAAGTTAAGTTGCTCAACTTTTTATAACCTCAAGTAAGGGTTCATTTGGGTTTGTATATAATTGGTATTTGATTAAATTATTGTAGAGCAAAAGCAAAAATGGCATTTCTACCCTGGCATATAGCTGAAATTGGAAAAACTTGTAATTTCAAAGTTTAATATCTGTAATAAATGAGAAGTGATGAGTCCATGGAAAGTTTAACTGAAGTCAATTTATAGGCTTGTATTTAATTGCAGTGTGGCAAGAGCCCTAGACTAGGAGTTAGGACACCAGGCTGCTGGTCTCAAAGTGGCCCCAGCACTTATGCCAAGATATCTGATCCCCCTGAGCTTAGATTTCTTCATCTACGAAATGTGGTTCAGTATTCCTGTTTCAAAGTATGATTTGAAGATCAAATGAAATGTCATATGATAACATTGTATAAACTAGTATAAATTTAAATGTAAGGTATTACTATATCATCATCTGGTTTTTTTTCACTGTTTAGAAATGTATTCACAATTAGAAAACGGTGAGAATTATTTGATTACAATTTTCTCAAATTTTACATTATCTGATTTATTTGTAATTATGTTCTAGAGTTAAAGATCCATTTTGTTCTCACAAAATGAATGACAGTTTAATCAAATAGGGTCATTTGTAGAATTTTCAAAACTGATAGACTGTATGTGACCAATATATAATGACAATAATAACTGAGGCTCAGATAGCACTGACTATGTGCTAGGCACTGCTCCAAGTGGGATGATGGATGGATGGATGGATGGATGGATGGATGGGGATGGATGGATAGATAGATGGATGGATGGATGGATGGGGATGGATGGATGGATGGATGGATGGATAGATGGATGGATGGATAGAATATTGGATGGATGAAAAGATATAGTTACATTCATTGTGATGTACATTTTACTAATGAGAAATGTAATACGCAAATTACATGACTTGTTCAACTAAAAAATTGATAAAGTGTCAAGTGGGGAAACTCACTCATTCAACTCTCCCTTCCCTCAAGGAAAGAACAAATCTGGCAAAACCGAGTTCTCCAGCATATGCCATCTTGGAACTGAGTATGCTAAAAGGAACAAGCAGGGGTATTTCAGCACCACATATCGATCAGTTCTTCATTTTGACAAGTATTTGCTACAGCAGAATTTCTGGCAAGAACATAGAATGAATTGATAGTACCAGTCAAAATGTTAGGTAGAAAGATAGACATGAGCAGCCAGGGAAGGGGAAGATAAGGTTGAAGGGAAAAAAAAAATCCAGTTAGGGAATCCCACTTGAAGATGACAAAGGCTTCACAGGGAGATCATTTCCTTGCCTATCAGGACCAGCCCAAACTGGTCCCAACCAGATCACAGTGCAGGTGCAATGAATGAAACTAAGAACTGTGCAAACCACATCTCTTGATAATCTCATTAAAATAAATCTGTGTTTTTGCTGCCCGTGCCCTCACCCCATCCACACCCCAGGCTTTTCTGTGTGCATTGTGGGAACAGATGCACTCCAGTCAGAGAGGCTCCTCCTGGCTAGGACATCCTAAATAGACCCTCTCCTAAAAGATTGGGACCTTTGCCTACATTGTCTCTGGTCCACTCCACCCTTGGAGTGTATTCAAATAAAACTTGCACTCTGCATCTTTATTGTGTCTCTGCCTTTCGATTCTTTGTTTCTGTCAGCACAAGAACCAAAGAGAAGACACTCGACCTACAACAAAAAAAATACTTTTTACATTACATATTTTCATTGATAGTCACCTCTGTAAAACTCAGGAAGAGAGTATGGGGATGTAATGCTTTGAACTGTGAACTCGGCTCTCAGAACTATCAACCTAAACTTTCTTTACTCCAAACTCTGTTATATCCTCTGCACACACAGTACTGTTCCAGGGACCTTGCCAGCTTTCTGACACTTTCACTATATAAAGGGAAGTATAAAATCAAGACATTTTGGTGTGGTTTTTTTTGCTTTTCTTATAAATATTTTTTAAATGCAAATATATACAGTGTATATATAAAGTGTAAAGACTAGAATAAACACCTGCATGTAGCACACAGCTTAAGTAAACGAGTATCACCAACACCACTTAAGCTCTTTGATGTATTTTCATTATTTCAATTCCCACATTCCACTAAGACAATGATTACACTAATTTTAATAATTTGAGTTTCTCATAGAATATGAATATATTTTCTGAAAGTGAATAAATCCCCAAACCATATTTCATATTTCTGCTCAACTTGACAAATATTTGCTTCTACCCTTGGACTGGCCCCATCACTTTTCTATAGCCTTTATTTAATATAAATGGTATTTTATGACCTTTCTTTTTTCAGTATGAATGTATAAATTGACTATAATTTACTTATCCAGTCTCCTACTGAGGAACATTTGAATAATTCTGGGTTTTTATTGCTACCAACTATGCTGCTATAAACATTCTCAGTGGATCTCCTGACGTGTGTTACAAGACTTCCTGTGCACCTAGTGGGGGAATCCCTGAGTCTCCAGTAGGAAAGCCCCAAATTTAGTAAGAGAATGTTAAATATTTTCCAAGTGATTAAATAATGTAACATATATAATGCACTTGAAAGAGTGCCTAGAACTAGTTTTATAATCATAATAATTAGTGTAATTGAGCAAATTTCTAGTCCCACCAAAATGTATTTCAATTCTTGTCATTCTGAATCTTTACCAGTACTTAGCATTTCTGTGAATGTGGTAGATAGAAAATGGCATTACATGGTTGTTTTAATTTGCATTCCCCATTCACAAATAAAGTTAGGCAACTTATGTTTATTGCCCACATTTGTGATTTTCACAAAAAAAGAAAGAAATGCTGTTTTTATCTTTTGCCTATTTTTTTCTATTGAGTTGTCTTCTCTTGCACTTTATTTTGATGAATAAAAGTGTTTCTTTCTTTGTTCTTAAAATTCAAATGCGGTAGAATTTTTCAGCCTTTCCTCGGTTTTGTTTTCCCAGAATAAGATCATTAAGATAACAACATTTTTTCCTTATGGTTTAAAGTTTTGCTTTTTGTTAGTAGATTGACCTCAAACAGTAATCTTAAGTAATATAAAGTCAGATGCAAATCCAAAATTCAATTGCATGTCATTTTTTTTAATTTTGCTATTATTAATGTAAATTACATGAGCAATATTATGGTTACTAAACTCCCCCTATTATCAAGCCCCCACCACATACACCATTACAATCATCATCCATCAGCGTAGTAAGATGCTATAGAGTCACTACTTGTCTTCTCTCTGTTATACTGCCTTCCCTGTATCCCCCTCCACTACATTATGTGTGCTAATCGTAATGCCCCTTTTTCCACCTTGTTCCTCCCTTCCCACCCATCTTCTCCAGTTCCTTTCCCTTTGGTAACTGTTAGTCCATTCTTGGGTTCTGTGAGTCTGCTGCTCTTTTGTTCCTTCAGTTTTTGCTTTGTTCTTATACTCCACAGATGAGTGAAATTATTTGATACTTGTCTTCCTCCATCTGGCTTATTTCACTGAGTATAATACCCTCTAGCTCCATCCATGCTGTTGCAAATGGCAGGACTTGTTTTCTTCTTATGGCTGAATAATATTCCATTGTGTATACGTACCACATCTTCTTTATCCATTCATCTACTGATGGACACTTAGGTTGTCCATTTCTTGGCTATTGTAAATAGTGCTGCAATAAACATAGGGGTGCATATATGTCTTTTTCAAACTGGACTGCTGCATTCTTAGGGTAAATTCCTAGGAGTGGAATTCCTGGGTCAAATGGTATTTCTATTTTGAGTATTTTGAGGAACCTCCATACTGCTTTCCACAGTGGTTGAACTAATTTACATTCCCACCAGCAGTGTAGGACGGTTCCCCTTTCTCCTCATCCTTGCCAACATTTGTTGTTGTTTGTGTTTTGGATGGCAGCCAGCCTAACTGGTGTGAGGTGGTATCTCATTGTGGTTTTAATTTGCATTTCTCTGACGATTAGCTATGTGGAGCATGTTTTCATATGGCTGCTGGCCATCTGAATTTCTTCTTTGGAGAAGTGTCTGTTCAGCTACCCTGCCCATTTTTTAATTGGCTTATATGCTTTTTGCTTGTTGAGGTGCATGAGCTCTTAATATAATTTGGATGTCAATCCCTTATCGGATATGTCATTTATGAATATATTCTCCCATATTGTAGGATGTCTTTTTATTCTATTGATGGTGTCCTTTGCTGTACAGAAGCATTTTAGTTTGATATAGTCTAACTTTTTCATTTTTGCTTTTGTTTCCCTTGCCTAGGGAGATATGTTCATGAAGAAGTTGCTCATATTTATGTCCAAGAGATTTTTGCCTATATTTTTTTCTAAGAGATTTATGGTTTCATGATTTACATTCAGGTCTTTGATCCATTTTGAGTTTACTTTTGTGTATGGGGTTAGACAATTATCCAGTTTCATTCTCTTACATGTAGCTGTCCAGTTTTGCCAACACTAGCTGCTGAAGAGGCTGTCATCTCCCCATTGTATATCCATGGCTCCTTTATCGTATATTAATTTATCATATATGCTTGGCTTTATATCTGGACTCTCTAGTATGTTCCATTGGTCTATGGGTCTGTTCTTGTGCCAGTACCAATTGTCTTGATTACCTTGGCTTTGTAGTACAGCTTGAAATCAGGGAGCGTAATGCCCCCCAGTTTATTCTTCCTTCTCAGGATTGCTTTGGCTGTTCAGGGTCTTTTGTGGTTCCATATGAATTTTAGAAGTATTTGCTCTAGTTTGTTGAAAAATGCTGTTGGTATTTTGATAGGGATTGCATTGAATCTGTAGATTGTTTAGGCAGGAGGGTGATTTTGACAATATTCATTCTTCCTATCCATGAGCACAGGATATGTTTCCATTTGTTGGTCTCTTCTTTAATTTCTCTCATGAGTGTCTTGTAGTTTTCAGAGTATAAGTCTTTCACCTCCTTGGTTAGGTTTATTCCTAGGTGTTTTATTCTTTTGAATGCAATTGTGAATGGAATTGTTTTCCCAATTTGTCTTTTTTGCTAGTTCATCGTTAGTGTATAGGAATGCAAGAGATTTCTGTGTATTAATTTTGTATCCCACAACTTTACTGAATTCAGATATTAGATCTAGTAGTTTGGGAGTGAATTCTTTAGGGTTGTTTATGTACAATATCATGTCATCTGAAAACAGGGACAGTTTGACCTCTTCCTTACCAATCTGGATGCCTTTTATTTCTTTTGTCTGATTGCCGTGGCTAGGACCTCTAGAACTATGTTGAATAAAAGTGGGGAGAGTGGGCATCCTTGCCTTGTTCCTGATCTTAAAGGAAAAATTTTCAGCTTCTTGCTGTTTAGTATAATGTTAGCTGTGGGTTTGTCATATACAGCCTTTATTATGTTGAGGTACTTGCCCTCTATACCTATTTTGTTGAGAGTTTTTATCATGAATGGATGTTGAATTTTGTCGAATGCTTTTTCAGCATCTGTGGAGAAGATCATGTGGTTTTTTATCTATCTTTTTGTTGATGTAGCTAGCGGATGATTTTGATGGATTTTCGAATGTTGTACCATCCTTGCATCCCTGGGATGAATCCCACTTGATCATGATGGATGATCTTTTTGATGTATTTTTGAATTCAGTTTGCTAATATTCTGTTGATTATTTTTGCATCTACGTTCATCAGGGATATTGGTCTATAATTTTCTTTTTTTGTGGTGTCTTTGCCTGGGTTTGGTATTAGAGTGATGTTGGGCTTATAGAATGAGTTTGGAAGTATACCCTCCTCTTGTACTTTTTGGAAAACTTTAAGGAGGACGAGTATTAGGTTTTCACTAAATGTTTGATGAAATTCAGCAGTGGAACCATGTGGTCCAGGGATTTTGTTCTTAGGTAGTTTTTTGATTACCAATTCAATTTCTTTGCTGGTAATTGGTCTATTCAGATTTTCTGTGTCTTTGTGGGTCAGCCTTGGAAGGTTGTATTTTTCTAGAAAGTTGTCCATTTCTTCTAGGTTATCCAGTTTGTTAGCATATAATTTTTCATAGTATTCTCTCATAATTCTTTGTATTTCTGTGGTATCTGTGCAGTTTTTTCCTTCTCATTTCTGATTCTGTTTATGTGTGTAGACTCTCTTTTTTTCTTGGTAAGTCTGGCTAAGGGTTTATCTAATTTGTTTATTTTCTTGAAGAACTAGCTCTTGCTTTCATTGATTCTATTGTTTTATTCTTCTCAATTTTATTTATTTCTCCTTTAATCTTTATTATGTCCCTCCTACTGACTTTGGGCCTCATTTGTTTTCCTTTTCTAGTTTCATTAATTGTGAGTTTAGACTGTTTATATGGGATTGTTCTTCTTTCCTGAGGTAGGCCTGTATTGCAATATATTTCCCTCTTAGCACGGCCTTTGCTGTGTCCCACAGATTTTGCGGTGTTGAATTATTGTTGTCATTTGTCTCCATATATTGCTTGATCTCTGTTTTTATTTTATCATTGATCCGTTGATTATTTAGGAGTATGTTGTTAAGCCTCCATGTGTTTGTGGGCTTTTAGTTTCTTTGAGTAATTTATTTCTAGTTTCATACCTTTGTGATCTGAGAAGCTGGTTAGTACAATTTCAATCTTTTTGATTTTACTGAGTCTCTTTTTGTGGCCTAGTATATGATCTATTCTTGAAAATGTTCCATGTGCACTTGAGAAGAATGTTTATCCTCTTGCTTTTGGATGGAGTGTTCTGTAGATGTCCGTTAGGTCCATCTGTTCTAATACATTGTTTAGTGCCTCTGTCTCTTATTTATTTTCTGTCTGGTTGATCTGTCCTTTGGAGTGAGTGGTGTGTTGAAGTCTCCTAAAATGAATGCATTGCATCTATCTCCCCCTTTAATTCTGTTGGTGTTTGTTTCACATATGTAGGTGATCCTGTGTTGGGTGCATAGATATTTATAATAGTTATATCCTCTTGTTGGAATGACCCCTTTCTCATTATGTAATGTCCTTCTGTGTTTCTTGTGACTTTCTTTGTTTTGAAGTCTATTTTGTCTGATACAAGTACTGCAGCTCCTGCTTTTTTCTCCCTATTAGTTGCATGAAATATCTTTTTCCATCCATTTACTTTCAGCCTGTGTATGTCTTTGGGTTTGAAGTGAGTGCCTTGTAGGCAGCATATAGATGAGTCTTGTTTTTTTATCCATTCAGTTACTTTACATCTTTTGATTGGTGCATTGCATTCAGACCATTTGCATTTAGGGTGATTATTGATAGGTATGTACTTATTGCCATTGATGGCTTTAGATTTGTGGTTAGTAATATTTCAAGGGTAATTCCCTTCCTATCTAAAAGTCTAATTTAACTCAGTTCACATGCTCTTAAAAACAAAACCCAAAGATTCTTTTTTTTCCTCCTTTTTCTTCCTCCTCCATTCTTTGTATGTTATGAATCATATTCTGTACTCTTTGTCTATCTCTTGCGTGAGATCTATTTAGTCTTAGGAATATTTCCATCTATAGGAGTCCCTCCAAAATTCACTGTAGAGGTGGTTTGTGGGAGGTAAATTCTCTCAGCTTTTGCTTATCTTAAAATTGTTTAATCCCTCCTTCAAATTTAAATGATAACCTTGCTGGATAGAGTATTCTTGGTTCAAGTCCCTTCTGATTCATTGCATTAAATATATCATGCCACTCCCTTCTGGCCTGTAAGGTTTCTGTTGAGATATTTGATGATAGCCTCTTGGTTTTCCTTTGTGATCTTTTTTCTCTCTCTAGCTGCTTTTAATATTCTTTCATTCTTAGAGATTCTTTTTTCTCTCTGTGCCTCAGCTTCTTTGTATTCCTCTTCTCTAATTTCTATTCCATTTACTATCTCTTCCACTACATCTAATCTGCTTTTAAATCTCTCTCCATTATATGTTTCATTTCAGATATGGAATTTCTTACTGATTGAATCTTCAACTTAAATTCATTCCTGGGGTCTTGAATATTTTTCTGTACCTCCATAAGCATGTTTATGATTATTATTTTGAACTCTTTTGGGAAGATTGGTGAGTTCAGTTTCATTTGGCCCTTTTTCTGGGGTTTGTGAGATTTTGGTCTGAACCATGTTCTTTTGACATTTCATATTTCTGTGTGGTGTCCTCTACTGCCCAAGAGCTCCCATCTCTGGAGCTGCTCAGCCCCTAGAGTGAGGTTGGGAGTCATAGGGGAGCAGAGCTTGTGGCTCCGGGGAAGAGAAATCTGTTTCCTGATTCCTGTCTGCAGTGCCTGTCTCCAGTATCACAGCCAGTGGGTCCAACACACAGGTGTAAGCCTCTGTGCTTCGTGTCTCTAGCTGATGTGACGCCCGTGCAGTGACTGCCAGTTTGTGAGCCAGTGCTGTCAGGCCAGGAGGAAGGCTCAGCAGGCTGAGTATTACAGTGGGTGCCTCGGAGCTGAGTAGCCAGCCAGAGGGATGGAGCACTTGATGCTCTCCCAATCTGATTGGCAGAGTACGCCCAGACAACCTTGTCCCCCTATCCCTTTTCCTGTGCAGCAAGCTGCATGCAAACCCCCCACCTTCAGCAGCCTTCTTGCTGCTAGGAAGCCTCTCAGACTCCTTGCCTTTCCTCTGACACCTAGTGGCCGGATGTGGATCCCATCCTCCATAAACAGCCGGAATCAGTCTCTCAAGCACTCCACCTGTCCCAGCTCTCCATCCTCCAGAGCACCACACAATGTAGGTTTCTGCTTGCAAAGCAGGTCTCCAGGGCTAGGTGTTCAGCAGTCCCAGGATTCCACTCCCTCCCCCGCTCCGTTTCTCTTCCTTCCCCTGGTGAGCTGGGGTGGAGGAAGGGCTCGGGTCCCACCGGATCAAGGCTTTCATACGTTACCCTGTTTTGTGAGGTCTGCTCTGTTCGTGAGGTCTGTATGCAGTCTGGTGCAGCCTTCTTTCCTGTTGCTGTTTTAGGGTAAGTTGTATTAACTATATTTTCACACTGTCTGTGGTTTGGGGAGGAGTTCTCTATCTCACCTCTCATGCTGCCATCTTGAATCTCTACATTTCTGTATGTCATTTTTGATATCTGTAACAGTTGCATGATCCTAAGAAAATGAAAAAATGTAAGAGTCCATTAATTTCTGTAAAAGAAGAAATAAAAACTCCATGACAATGTGAGCTCTAAGCAGAATTTTAACTGCTGGGAAATAGCTTACACTGAGGATTTCTCTATGTGGATGGACTTTGGGGGAAGATTGCTGCTTTTAAAGCCAAAACCACAAATTGCTTCAGGCTCAAATCAGAGCCTGAATAGGCTTAGAATAAAGGGTTGCGATACAGTGAAATAACAGGTTTTGCATAATCATAAATTCACTAATAGTCTGTTTTGCTATTAATTCTACTCATTCTTCTGAGATGCAGTTACTTGATTCTCCAACCATTAGCTGTCTTTCCAAGTCTCATATATACTTAGGTGTCTGTAGATACTTTTTATTAAGTACAAGATTTGTCAATTCAAAGCTCTTTTTGTTATGAATATAATGCACATTTGCACAAATAAGGAGTCCACCAATTTTGATTTCAACTGGTCTTATCATTAGATTGGAAATATACACACCTTTAAATATCAAATTTGAATGTCATTAGAGTTACACTGAGAAACTTGAAACCAAGAGCCAAAGAAATGAAAAATTCAATCACATCCAAGATTTGATGTGCAGAGTTTTCTGAGTAGATAGTAAAGCAGGTGATGTGCATAGCTTACATTCGTGAGCAAGAGCTTCCTGTGTAAAAGTTAAATTTTGAAGCTCATGATGTAATGACCAAAAAGAAAAAGAGCTTGGTATGGCAGGACAACGCAAGGAACGTTCTGGATACCGGCAGTCAGACTCACTGAAAGTGAAACTATGTGGAAAGCTGCTGTCAATACAATGCTTGCCCACGAGGCTGTAGGAGACAGCAGGACAAGCTACAGCCAGGAGCGGAACGGGGACCGGAGGGCCTGGCAGGCTTGGTGATGGTCACAGGCCCCATATCCACTGTCTTCACATTATTCGTTTCATCCCTCACCCCAAGTCTTCCTTTCACATCATCTTCCCTGTGGGGTTCCTTTCCACATGAACCCAGGTGGGACTTGAGGCCCTGGAATTGCAGGCCCAAACCAAAACCAGGAGTACAGGAAAGAAGAGGGGAATGATTAGTCATCTTTTCCTAAGAGCAAGCAGGTCCTGTGCCAGCTCACTTCTTTGGGGCAATGTCTCCAAGCTGGGGAAATAAGACACTGGTTACATGTGGCAGAAACAAAGAGATTTTATAGGACACTGAGTAGAATGGGTCTTTAAGGAGATATTCGTGCACGATTAGACTCTGAGAGCCTCAGGAATTCATTTTCAAGGTTATATAGACCATGGTAATAATAGTAAGGGTCACATATGTACAGTGCCTTTTCATTTGCCACGTGATTTCGCATACATTATCACAACCAGCCTGTGGAGACTGCCAGCCAGGTGTTAGATGGTAGGAGTAATCTGAGACAGAAAGTTTTGAAGCCTGTTGAAACTCAAGCTCTCAAAGTTCTATCTACAAAATAAACTGATAATACTTTAATCTCATGGTTACTTGGTGGGAAAGACTCAGCATTCTTTCATTCCTATGAATGGCCAGAACACATTAGGATTTCCTTGCTCAGAACCTCCTTTATGAGAACTTTGGTTCCCAGGCATGGGTATTTTTTAATAAACTCAATAGATCCATCAAATGTGCACCCAGGATGGAGAATCACTGATGCATTGGCTGGGTCGGAATCACAGTTAAGAATGTAAGGGATGATGAAAATTAACTGGTTTTAAAGTAAGTGATGGGAAAATTTATCTTTACATCATACTATGAAGCTTAAGGAGAAAATAGGAAAGGCCCATACCTCTGAAGTGAAGGGGCTGAGGACGTTTTAGGAAAGAGTATATAAAATTCATTTTTAAGCATTTTCTTACCCCATTTTGCAGTGTTATGTAATTGTCCTTTGTTGACCCAAAACTTTAACAAAGTTTGTTACATGTTCTTGAGTGGGTTTATTTTTAAGGGAAAGAAGATCGAAGGCTTGTCCAATAGGGTGACAAGGTATACAAAATAGACATCAAGCCGATGAGCAGTAGTTGAAGAAGCAGGAATTGGAGTTAGAGGAGATCTGGGGGATCTCGGTGCCCTCCACATCACCTTCCTTTATCCCCCCAAAATACCTAAGAATACTGACTAGAAAGCATATTTTATATAAAAATCAATGAACAGACTTCCGGGAAGATGGCGGTGTGAGCAGGGCGGCAGAAATCTCCTCCCAACACTATATTTATCTATGAGAACACAGCAAATACATCTATTCCTAAAAGAGAGACCAGAATACACAGGAAAGCACACAGCGTGCAGCTACACCCGAGCGGACTCAGCACCCCAAGAGGCGGGTAAGATACGGAGCTGCGACCCGGCGGGAACCGAGCCCTCCCCCACCCCAGCGCACCGGCGGGAGGAGAGGATTCAGAGCCAGGAGGGAGTGGAAGTACACCCCACTAAGTAGCCAGCCCCGGTGATCTGCGCAGGGAGCGCTGACCCACATCGCGCAGTGCAGTGGAGATTGGAGAGACAGAGGGGCAGGATCTGAGCGGGGAACGCGCCAGGTTGCTTGTAGACGGCTCCTGGAAAGGAAAAAAAAAAAGCACGCGCTTTCTTCAGTGGTCTTAGACAGGAGCCCAGTGGAGGAGCCGGATCGCCCCAGCACACTCAGCCCAGGAGGCCGGGAGTCCTGGGGAGTTTCAGACGCCTTAGCTGGCAACTGAGGAAGCGTAACCATACTTACACTTCTCACTGAGATCAACACCCTCCTATTCGTTCCCACCCCTGCCACAGTGATAAAGGGCCCTGCAGAGCGGCGCAGTCACAGCCGTGGAAAAGTGGGGGATTAGCGCCACCTACAGAATTCCCACAGAATCTACTCCCGGTGGGCGTTTTTTGTTGTTGTTGTTTTGTTTTGTTTTGTTTTTTCTTTTCTTTTTTTCTTTCTTTCTTT
>JAVSCE010020863.1:0-10540 GCA_032199065.1 Smutsia gigantea | reverse complement strand
CATTCAGGGAAATAATATACAGCAATTAACATGATAGATCTTGAAGTAAACAAACAATTTCCATTTGGTCTAAAAAGTTTTATTATGAATACCTCATTGTGTTTATGCACTTTTATTTACTCGAATGGCATTTTATTTTTTTTTAATTTGAAAACATAATCGTGTTCTAAACAGTTCATACAAAAGAACAGATCAAATGATGATATAAAAGGTAATTGTTATAACATTTATGTTTATATGTGACACAACGAAGAGGAAAATCTCAAGGATTTTTTCTATACTTCTGCTACTACTTATGAGATTTATCAAAACTTTCTAGAGAACTGATATCACCTCACATGGTCAAAGCTATTTAACTGGTATTGGAGCTCCAAACTTAATTGTTGAACATTTAATGTCCTAGGTTGCCTTTCTGAATATCATATCTGATATCCTCACTAATTTCTACTTTTGGGTATGCTAATGTCCAAAGCAAACATGGGGATTTCCTGGATTCCATACATACATTGCAAATTTCCACAGTATTGAGGACCAATTGTTCCAGGCAACAGGCTAGGGTATATAAGCATATGCTGTACCCGGGTAATAAGAATTCATTGGTAATGTAGTGATGTCCTGCAACACCTGGGCAACTAACTACCCTTCTGGGTTTTGATAAATGTCTCAAAAAACATGTCTGAATGCACATGTAAGACTGTTCACCTATCCAGGACATTCTTGAACTTACCTTAGAGAAAGGCACAATGGGAGCAGCCAGAGGAATCTTGTAGCACAGCTCAGGGCCATTCCACTTCACCTGTGCCATGTCGCAGGGGATGATGGGGCTGCAGTCGGAGTCAGGACAGTGCAGCCACACTCCATGCTCTCTCTGGGGATGAATGCAGCCTTAACTAAGTACGGAGGGAACAGAGGACATGTGTGATGGTTCTGGGAAGCAAAAGGCAGCACGACAATTGTGCAAAGACCAGAAATTGAACCACCAATGAACCAGCAGAAAGTTTTCAGTATTTCCTCCACCTTTCTCTGGTACTGATGCAAGTTATGGATCAAAACTGTAAAATCGGTGCAAGACACTTACAGAGACATATCTAAGATAATCTTCCCAGATCTACCTCTAGGAGTAAGTGAGAAAACTCCTGATGTCCCCAAACTGTGTGGCATCTCCCCTTGCAGCTTCCTGGGTCCTCCTGCGCCATCCTCCTCCAGCACAGGGCTGCACGGTGGTAACTAGAGCAGCAGAGCACTGAGCAGCGGGGGCTCTTTATTATTCTCCAGAGATGCTGTGTTCTCAAAAGGATGTGAAAACCCTCACATTTTCTTCCTTTTCAGTTTTGCCACACATATCATGTGTTAGCAGAAAATACATGGTTGAATAGGATATCTAAAACTCCGTCTTTGGCATGAGACAGAAAATGGAAATCCAAAGGAAGCAGTTTCCACAAAGGTGGTGGAGCCAGGAAGCCTCCTGTGAGTGAGGCCAGGAACCCTGCAGGCATTCATCTGACCCCCAGAGGACAGGAGGCCTCTGAGTGCTGAACTTGACTTGTAGATTAATGGGCTTCTCCCTGGGTGACAAACATGGGGACTGACCCAAACAGCACAGCACATGCTACATGAGGGGGCAACAAAACCACAGCACAGAAGTGGCAGGTGAAAACCTCTGACATAAACTCACAGGATGATTTCAGCGGAAAAAAAATTTAAATAACACATTCAACATTCTCTATAAGATTAAATGAGAGCCACACAGTCTTCACAAACTACAAAGAAATGTGCAGGGTAAAGTCCAGAATTACCTGGTTCATAAAGGAACCAGAAATCTTCAAGTTCCCAAGGACAAAGCATTCGCAGGATTTGATGCTTCACAGAAACATTAAAGCAGCTTTTATAAAAATGATCCAGCAGGTAAAGCTCAACATATGCAAAGGTGTAGAAAATGTAACAAAATAGAGAAATTTTAAAAAGGCAAATAAAATTCAAAATACAAGACTTAAAATGGCTTATTAGTTGAACTCAAAGAGGATGAAGATCATAGAGGAAATAAACAGGAATCTGTAAGATAGTTCACTAGAAATAATCACAATGACCAACATTCAGGGAAGTTTGGGAAAAACAGCAAAGAAAGAAAATCTGCCAGTCTTATTCCTTGAATCATAGGAGGAGGACATGATAAAGAGCTCAGGAAGAAAATGTGTTAAGAGAAATTACAGCTGAAAATAACATAAAGTTAGAAAACAGCATAAACTTACTGATGCAAGCAGCTAAGAAAGCCTTCATTAGGCTTCATATCCTTGAAATCAATCAGAGAAAAATGACATATTGTATGAGGTTAAACAATTACTCAAATAATTATGATTTTGATCTATCTGTAGAGTACTGAAGGAAGTGACAGAAAATATGAAAAATCTAATAAAATACAGTTAATCCAGAATATTCTACCCAGTGACACACCCTTCAGTAGTGAAATTAAAATAAAGTATTCCCAGAGAAAGGGAAATTAAGGTGTTCACCATGAGCAGATTTGTTTTTAAACAATTCCTTATCGATTATTTCAAACAAAATGGAAATTTCATCAAAAACGCACATGGAATATTAGAAGAAAAAAAGGATAACAGAAAAGCTAAATAGATTACATTTGCTTGAGTTTCTTTGAAAAAGCTTGATGATAAAATACAAAAGATAGAATTTATTCCATAGGTTTACAAAAGTTGCAGATGTAAAATCTTAGAAAAAAACAGAGCTAGGTAAAATGGCTTATTTATGGGTAAAATTCTATATTCTAATAAAAATGGAAAAAAAACTGATTCCAGGTTATCTGAAAAAATGAGTGTATGTCATTGTGCTAGGAAATATTCCTTTTATTTTTTGTTAAAGCCTTACTGAGACAGAGTTGATATGCAGTTTTATATTGTTTTCATATGTATAACATAGGGATTTGACATACATATGTGTGTCAAATCACATGTATATATCATATATATATTCTTAAATGTTCACCACAATAAGTGTAGTTATCTCTCTACATAGAAAGAAATTAGAACATTATTGACTTTATTTCCCATGCTTTATTTCCATTCTTGTGTTAAACTTATTTTACAATGGAATGTTGTACTTCTTTATTCTCTTCACCAATTTTGCTGGTCTTCCCATCCACCTACCCATAACAACCCACAGACTGTTCTGTGTTTATAAGTCTATTTCTGTTTTGTGAGTTCATTTGTTCATTGTTTTCTGATTCTACACAAAAGTTAAATCGTATGGTATATGTCTTTTCCTGTTTGATTTGTCTCCATTGATATAATACCCTCTAGGTCCACATATATTGCTGTAATGTCAAGATTGAATTCTTTCATATGGTTGAGTTGCACACATGCCCCATATTTTCTTCCTACATTCACTTATCAAGGGACACTTATGTTGCTTCCATATCCTCATATTGTAAGTGATGTCATAATAAGCATGGTAGTGCATATATGATTTTGAATTAGTCATAGGAAACATTCTAAAAGCTTTACCCAAAATTTTTGTGTTTATCCCTGAAACCTCTGAATATGATGACATATCACACCCATGACACTGTGATCTTACATGGCACAGTTGACCTTAAGATAGGGAGATTACTCTACATTATCTATGTAGTTTCAAAGGAATTGCATGAGACCTTAAAATAAGAGAAATTTCTTATACTAGTATCAGAAGAGTAAGTCAAGAAGATGTGAAATGTGAGAATTATTTCACTCCATATTGCCAACTTTGAATACCAAAACCCCACAAGGAAAGTGCCATAAAGTGAACAAACAATAACTTTCAGAAGTATAGATACCAATGTCCTCAACAATGAGCAAATCATATCTGTCTGCATAAACAAGAGGGCAAACATAATTCACACACAAACTATGGTTAATACCAGACTCACTGAGGAAAGCCTGAATGCTTTCTCTTGAGAACAGGGAACAAGCTAAGGATGTCAATCTCTATGATTCCCATCTGACATGGTAGTATACATCCTAGCAGTGTAATAATATAAGAACTGTAAACAAAAACCAAGAACTACAAAGAAGGAAATAATGGGCACCTATTCACAGATGGTATGACTGTCAATATAAAAAAATCAAGAGAGATCTACAGCAAAATTACCTCCTAGAATTAATGTCAGATTAGTAAAGTCACAGGATACAGATTTTAAACGTAACAGTGCATCATATTTCTCTGTGCTAGCAATTAGAATTTGGTAGGCAAACAATACTATTGATAATAACATAAAGCTAATTGAAATATCAGATAAGTATCTAAATAAGTTCAGAAACTGTATGATGGAAAACTTCAATTATTGGTGGAAGATACAAAGCAATGAATTAAACAGAACGGCATATCATGTTCATGGAATGGAAGAAACAACACAATAGAGATTCATTCCTTATCCCGTTGATCCACACCTTCCTCACAGTTACTGTCAGTTCACAACTGGCTTTTCATACATCTTGTCAAACTGACAGTAATGCTTATGTGGACTGAGCAATGAAACTATTGTATATGAAATAATTTTGAAAATTAGTATGGATGCATCAGTCTATCCAATTTCAAATTTACTGTGACAGTACAGTTAAGACTTTGGGGGATTAATGAAGGGATAGGAAATAGGTCAGTGGACAAACATACACAGTCCATAAAGGATCCTTGCACATGTGGCCATTGGTTCTTGACAAAGATACTAGAAAAGAATTAAATTGAGACTGGTTGCCAGATTAATTTCAGAAGAAACCATAAAATTGTAACACTCTTAAAATAAAACACAAATAAAATTTTAATTTCCTGACTACAGAGAATGCTTAAAATGACACAAAAGCAAAATAGATAAAAGGACTAAAAAAACATACTTCATCAAAGTTGAAAATTCAATTATCTAGCAACAGTAAAGGCACAACCCAAGAAATGAGTAATTGGAATCATGATTTCATTAAAATTTAAACATCTGCTCTCTGAGAGACTGTCAAGGTAATGAGAAAACAAGCCATGAATTGGGAGAAAATATTTTCAAAAACAACACCGACAATGATACACAGAAGACAAATAAACAAATGAAAATATGCTCCACATCATATTACAATAGGAAAATTCAAATTAAAACAATAATGAGATACAACTCCTTGGCATACTGACAATGTCCTGTTCTGGCAAAGATATGGAACTCATTCATTGCTGGCAGAAATGCCAAATGGCACACTTAGGGAGTCTGTTTGCTGACTTGTTACAAAATTTAATACACCCTTACCTTGTGATGCAGGATTTCTGCTTATTAGCATGTACGAAAAGGAGCTGAAACTCATGTCAGCACAAAAACCTGCACACACATAATTGGGCAGATTAAATCATCACTGGCAAACTTGAGATCAACCAAGACTACTTCTGGAAGGTGAATTGATAAATAAATGGTGGTACATCCAGATGACAGAATATTATTCATTGTGGAAGGGAAGTGATATATCAAGCCTTGAAAAGCCAAAGAATCTTAAAGCCATTTAGTAAGTTTAAAAAAAAGCCAATTTTGGAAGTGTACATATTGTATAATTCTAACTATAATTGATTCGTGCAGGTTGTAAGTGGCTCTGTGGGGCTGATGGGTACTAAGTAGAACAGGCTGACGTTCAGGGCAGTGAAATTATGTCATATGACACTGTAATGATGCATATAACAGCAACAATGATGCACAATTTGAAACACAGAGTCACGGGTTTATGTTGTGTCAGTATAAGTGTATCAGTAGCAAAGAACGCACCACTCTTCTAGGGGCTGCTGATAATGGTGAAGGACATGCATGTCTGAGGTTGAGGAGTATGTGGGAAATCTCTGGAACTCCCCCTACGTTTTGCTGTGAACCTAGAAGGCTCTAAAAATATTGAATGCAATAAAAAGAAACAAATAAATAGATCTCGGCAAAGGATGGTGATAAGACCATGGCTTATAAGATGCAAGGGAAAAAAGTCTTAACAAATCACACTCTGACGATGGACGTCTATTGAGAATGTATAAAAATTATTTTGTATTCAAGAAGTATAAAATAAATGACACCAAAAAAAAACACTTTACTAACATGATAAATGGATGGTAAATAAGCACATGAAGATGTTCAATAGTAATATACATTATTGAAATGCACATTTTAGATAACATATGAGACCATGTTTAAAATAAAACATATGGACAATGCCAAATGATTGTGAAGATGTACATTACCTGACACTCCCACACATTGTTGGTGGTAATGTAAAAATGCTACAGCTTCTCTGAAAAATTTCTCAGTTTCTAATGTAGAAATACAGTCATGACCAGAAATCACACCCCTAAATTTTTGAGAGAAGTTGAAAAATTCTGTGAGAATAAATATCTATATGTGAATCTTTGTAGTCACTTATTCAGAATCATCAAAATCAGGAAACAATCCAGGGATGTTTAGATTAACAACCTGTGATACACTTATAAAAGATTAGTGCTTAGCAGTGAAAATGTGCTACCGCTATGTGCAAATACTTGGGTGAAAACCAAGAGAATTATGCAGAGTGAAACAATCAGTCCCAAATTTACATATTGTTGATTCCATGTATATGAATTCTCCACATGGCAAAACTGTAATGATGAAAGACAGGTAGTTGCTAGGGGCCAGGGATTCAGTGAGGGTGTGACTACCAAGGAATATCAGAGGGATTAGGGGAAACCATTATGATTCTGATTATAGTGGAATTTAAAAGAATAAACCAGTGACAAATTCATGGAACCATATATTAAAAAAGAATATTAATTGTCTTGTAACAGTGTGAAGACACATAATTAAAAGAAGAGAAGAAGATTCCATGAGCTAGGTTTCCATGCTATTTTTTATGAATATTTACTTCAACAAAGATTTAATAATGAAAATTGTTATTTTTAATTGTCATATTTTAAACAAGAATTATGACTTTAATACTCTATTCTTTGAGGGAGAAGTGTAGAGAAGCAGGTACACCAACCAAGAGATGAATGTATAATCATAGTTAAGGAAGTACTTCTGAAAAGTAAAATGTTAAATCATAGACTTATAAAAGATATTGATTTGACAATAGAAATATTTTCTTATTACAACTAGGAATGTAGTGGTCAATTTCCTACCTTGTTTATAATGATAACATGGAATATATACACATCAAATTTGCCATATTGCTTCAACTGAACTTTTTCTAAGATTGATACATCTAAATACAAGAGAGTGGAAATTGTAATCATTAGTCTGGAAGATGTTCTTGCTGATGATGTTTGAATGGGAAGTTTTATTTTCCTAACCCTAAATTTGTTGTTAAAAAGAGAGTAAGTATTTGTGGCAACTCATAATTTACCAAAATAACAAAAGAAAGTCAGACTAAAGGAGGTTATAATGTGTTTTGTAAGCCTGATGTTTGCACAAATCCTTCAGTCTGGGTATCATTATGTACACTTTAGAGATAATTATAGAAAATATAACTAAACTATAAGAACTCAGAATATACACATACCTTGGCACTGCTGGTTGCTTTTTAAAGATCTGTCTCAAATGAAAACAATATGTTCAGGACTCCCTGCCATCTGAGGATGCCCAGATAGGTCAACCCTTTGAAACACAAATTATTTGGATATTTTTAAAACTGTTCTCACAAAACATTTCTCAAAGAGGCTCAGTGTAGCTCCCATGCTCTTTCCTCTTTCCAGGTGTTAGGACCCTGATGCAGTGGGCAGGGCCACAGTCCACTGAGTGCACATGGCTGGGGCTGAGACAGGGACTGTGGGTGTAGTCAGAGTAGGGGGAGGGCCTCCAGAAAAAGCAAGGCAAGATATTTGCAGACAGAGCAATGTAACTACATGCAAGGAAACCCCTACCAAAACTCTGTGTTAAACATTAAGCTCTAGGGTCATTCTTCAGTGAGACCAGTTAATATTCCACAGATAAAGAAGAGTAGCACACTTTTATTACGCTAATGATTTGTAATCATGTGTAAGATTGACTTTAGCATGCTAAGAGGCCCAGGCCTATGTGTTGTCTTTCCTCTTTCAGATCTGATGGAGTGCTTTTGCAAACTTGGCAACTAATTTAGCAATCAGAACCAGCTGTAAACAACATAATAAAAGGCAAGAAAGATTCCACCTTAAAGATAAGATTGCACTTAACTTACTCTTTGGCAAACAATGCCTCAGCATACCTTGGACTCGGGCTGAGCAGGTGGCCTTGTTTCATATGCTCCTAGACCAGGACGCAGGTGTTCCAAAAAAAGTCGGGCAGAAAATTCCTTGTGTTAAGCTAATTCTAGATATTCAGACACCACTTAGCAGGTCCATACACCTAAGCTTTCTTCATGTTCTCGAAAAATCCTCATCTGCCTATTAAACCCCTAGACAACACACCACACCGGACTCTCTTGTCCCCTCCTGGTGTGAGCTGGGAACTCTGTCCTTTCACTTTATTTCTAAATAAAAGCCTGTACCTTGCTCTCCTACCTTGAGTGTTTGCTAAGTTCATTCTTCGGCTTCATGAACAAGAACTCCGGCATCATTGTGGGGGCTACGGTGGATGTCTGCATGGACAGATGGAACTGCCATGCTTGCTTTGATTCCCGAGAAGTAGAGCTACGTGACTAGAAGACTGAGGAGAAACCTGTGGGAGCCCACGTGCATGGTCATGTTGGACGGTGGTATTTCATGCATTTCTTTTTCTTTCTAATGCTTTTGTAATTTTATTTTTGCCCACTTAGTTTAGATAAACATAAATTTTCTACCCCATACATGCAATAATCACTTATTTCTCAAGATGTATTACCAGTGTAATAGTGGCTTCTTAGAGTAAAAATAAATTTATGAGTACTAAATTTAATCACTTGCCAAAAACAAGACCAGCCCGATTTCAGAAATGTTAAATGTGAAAAAAGAAGTGCAACTTACAGTTGAGGTAATACTATAGAATACATCAGAGCTAATTATCTTCACAAGTTTTATCATAGGCTTTACAGACACCTTTATATATTGTGCTTTTATTTATATATTATATATATGTATGCATTTTAAAATTTCAATAAAAAATGTTCCATTAGTAGATATAAAACCCACTTACATTATTTGCCTCAAGAACTTATTAAGTGTACAAAGCAAGGCTGAAATTCACCATGCATTTATGTCAGAGGGTATTAAATTCAGAGGCACTATCTGTGTGTTCATTAATTTCTTTAGTGTGGAAGAAAAATATCTAATTTTGCTTAAGTAACACCCTTTGATATATTTTTTAATGAAGTTTGGTTGATATACAATATTACATTCATTTAAAGCACACAGCATAATGATTTGATGATTACATGCATTATTAAATCCTCACCCAGCTAGTGTAGTTACTGTCAATGTAGAAATTGCTACTGAACTATTGACTATATTCTCTTGGTGTTTAAGCAACATTTTTGAGTGTATTCTTTGATTCAAGGGTATCATGATTTCCAAATAACACAATAATTAAGCAAATTCTAGCAGAGGAGAGGAAAAGTGGATTTGAGAGGATATAGGAAGAAATGAATAGGCATTTCTTGATTATAATAGGGTATCCACTTCTCTTGTGCAACAGCCTAAAATGTAACACAAAAATAAAATTGAAGTTAAAATCTATTTCATAAAGTACAATACAAACAATTTAAAGACTTAAAAAGAGATTACAAATCTAATGCATCAGTAAAGAAATTTTTAAAACTGAAAAATGGCTCACATAGATGCTCACATAGCTGAATTTTCAGGATACATAGAAATAAAATATTTCTCAATGAAAACATTGGGTAAAGTGAAGAGTTTCATAATCACAGGGAGACTGAATAGAAATGTAGGCATGCAGCTGCATTGTTAAACTCATTTTTCTCAGTGCCATTTTTTTGTTCATTTGCTTTTTCCTACTATTTTATCTTGAACATTAACACAATTTCAGAAAAATTGGAATGGTATAATTAACAGCTATAAACCCTCCACCTGAACCCAGTAAATGCACATATATTGTTTGATCTACACATACATCTATTTTTTAAATTCCCAGGCCTAAATTAGTTTATATTAATCCATTTTCTGATTGAAAAAATAAGCAATTAGAGGTGGAAATAAGTTTGAAATTGCTCTCAATATGAGCATGAATGGTTGTAACAAAAATTTTTCATTTGGATAGTCTTAACAATAGAAACATTACATAATAATGTGTAAAGATTGTGCTAAAGTTTACTTGTCTAGCGTGAGAAATGCAAATTTTTACAAGTGTGTGTGGTATAATCCTAACTTGAAAGACTGATTTAGCTGATTACAGAAAATATATGACATTATTTTACTCTACTTTGTCTTGAAATTCAATTCTTGAACATCCCTTGTTTAATCTTACCCTGCACAGTTACAACAAACAAAATTTTCATTCTCAAACTTAGCTTTTTAAAATTTACTTTAATATAACTAAATACAAAATAAGTGTCCATTATTATTATTAATAAGTATGTATTATTAGGTTTTTAGTAATTTACATTTATAA
>JAVSCE010020862.1:5000-30602 GCA_032199065.1 Smutsia gigantea | reverse complement strand
AAGTGGCCCTGAGATCTTCAATATTTTTCTGTAGATCTGTTAGCATGTTTATGACTTTAAGATTGGTGATTTCAGTTTCATTCAGCCCTCTTTCTGGTATTTTGTCTTGTAGTTTTGTTTGGAACATATTCCTCTGCCTCCATGTTTTTAGATTCTGTGTTTCTTCCTATGGAGTAATAGCTTTAGAAGAAGTCACCCTCTAGTGCCTGGAAGCTCAAGACACCTTACTTTCCACTGTGGGAGCTCCACCTGTTGGCATGCAGTGAGCAGGGCTACCTTTCTCTCTGACTTGTAGTGGTCTGATTTCAGGCATGCAGTTTGCTTTGCCTGTGTCTTTGTAATGAGCACAGAAGTCTCTGCTGGAGTTGCTGTAGGTGGGCCACCCTCTTTCTGACCAGCAGCAGTGGCAGGGCTGCAGGATTAATGGGGTGGGGCAGGCTGGTGTGTGTGTCTGCCCAAGCCTGTTGCACAGGACCTGGCACTCCTGGGGAGAAAGTAGCTTACAGGGCTTGCTCCCACAGGAAGTTTCCTGGCTGACCAAAATGAGCCAAGAAAACTGGGGGATGTCTGCCTAGCAGCAAAGTTTGACACCTCTGCTGGGCCAAGTAGGCCATCTGCAGGCCACATGTCACAGGGAGAAGTCTCGGAGCTGTGTTGCCAGTGAGGGGGATGGAGCATCTGAGGCTCCTGAGAGTTCCCAAACTGTTGGGCCAAGGGCGGGCTGGGGAGGTATCATCCACCTGTTCTTTCTCCTGAGTAGAGAGCTCCATCTAACCCTCATCCCTCTGGAGCCCCTCCCACTGTTGGAAGTCTTTCAAACTGCCCACTTTGCTTTTGTCTCAAGGGTGCACCAGTGGAGCATACCTGTTCTCCACAAGCAGCTGGAATCAGTCTCCCTGAGTGTTCCACCTGTCTTTGTTGTCCAGCCCCTCTAATCACCAGAGTACCATGTAATGTGGGCTTGTGCTCCTGGAGCAGATCTCTAGGGCCAGGTGTTCAGTGATCCTAGGCTTCTTCCCACCCCCCATTCTGTTCCTCTTCCTTCCACCTGTGGGCAGAGCTTGGGTCCCACTGGATCTTGGCTTTACCACTTTACCCTTTTCTTTGATGGCTTTTCTTCTTCCTCAGATGTAGGTAGTCAGTTTAGTCCTTAGGCCCTGTTCAGGTTTAGTTATATTTGCTGTATTTTCATGTTTTATGTGTATTTTGGAGTAGGTTTTGCCTTGTCTTCCTACTCTGTCATCTTTTTTCCCAGAAGCCAATCAGAAACTTGTTAGAAAAACACTTTCTTAGGCTCCAACCCAGACCTCCTAAGTCAGGAGTCTAGCAACCAGTGTTGTTATAAAATCAGATGAGATGCTTTTGATGCATGATGAATTTTGAAAACACTGCCAAAGAGCATAGTTGAAGGCCATCTTCTCCCTGTTGATATTTATTCTATAAAGAAAAATTTTCTTCAGGTTGACCTAAAATAAGCATAATTATTTACTTTTTAAGAACCACTGAGTAAATTGTTTACTATTAAAAAAATATTAGCTACTCTATTTGCATAACTAATTGATAATAGACTAAATTCATGTATGTTTATATGCCTAATTATGTTTGAAAAGCTAGAAAATTAGATGATTTGTGAATCATTTATTAATAATTATATGCAGGAGACATGGTATGCAATTCTGAAGTAGAGACATAAAGTAAATATATTTTAAGTAAATGTCATGCCAGACAATTAGTGAAATTTTAATTCTAGTGTCCTTTTTATTATACAGTATGGTCTTGTAAAATTGTTGAAAATGAAATATTATGTTCTTTCAGAAGGAGCATCATTATGCAATGACTTTAGTTAAATTATTTTAAAGAACTAATTCACCTTTGCAATAATAGGGTTCACAGAATGATATAGTTATTGCATACCTGATCTTTTTTTTTTTTTTGCTTCCAATGTTTGTTTTTGTTTGGTCTTTTTTACAACATGTTTATAAAAGGAAGAATCAAAGCAGTACATAGACATTTTACTAGAAATTGAAGCTGGGATTTAGGGCATTCTGCTACTTCTTTTTCCTCTTGGTCATGCAGCTCAGGATTTCCCTAATTCTCTCTACAGGCAAAAGGCACAGGGTGCATGTGCTATGATGGTGCCTGGCCAGACCACGGAGTTTAGGAAGTAGTGGGCTGAGCAGAGAGGAGAGGAGGACTCTTCTCTCTCATCAGCTGGACTGATTTCTTCTCTCTTAGGCATTGTGTGTGTGTGTGTGTTTTGTTTTATTTTAATATTGAGTTATTTATTCCAGGGAATTACATTGTGGGTCAGATAAATTATGAATGGTGAGCATCTCACTATTTTATGGATGATTTGCTGTGTATGCCAATGTAAGTGCTCATTTCTATGGAGACAAACACACACACCCACATACACACCTGAGTGCATATATACGAACACACACATGTACACACACTCATGCAAGTTCAAAATACACAAGCATGCATATACACACATACATTTATTTATTTTTACATGTATGTATTTTTATTCAAATGAACACTTACATATACCATATGTAAGTATATATAATTATGTTATCTGTTAAATTAGATAATATACATCATATATAATTATATTTACATAAATGTTTTTGTAAAAGGCTCAACAGTTCTTTCTTCCTAAAGTATGATATAATACATATTTATCTTAGGTGTATATATTTCATATATAATCCCCATGGCGATTTTTTTTCCCATTAAGCAAATACTAAGAGCTGCTTCTGTACTTTTATTGTGGATCCTTTATATGTAGCCACATTACCGAGTCTGAAGCTTCTATAATAAGTATGATGCATGCAATCTGTAACTGTATTGGTTATATGAGGATTTTGGTTGAAAGAACTGTATTTCCTATGATCTATGTCCATGCCACTCATTGAGGTGGCCAATTCTCAGCACCATAGTGACATTCTGCTCAAAAATTGAACCTTTCTGCCAACCCTGGGATTCAGCCTTCCTAACATATAGGAATGCTCAGGACCAACAGTGAGGATATCGATTTTCTAATCAATTAAAAATTCAAAGGAAATGATTTTGTTTCTCTCATCTCTTGACATTGGAAGAATGCATTGCTTATGTTTTCCCAACCATCAGTCCTTCTTTTATTCATGTAACAAACATCTGCTAAATACCCACTGCATACGGGATATTGTACTAGATGTTGAGGGATGTGCCAGGGAGCAACACACTTATGTGTATCAATTTATTTCCTCTACTAACAGGTCAAGTTTCCTTATTAGTAACATGTGAACATAATCTCTGTTGGGAACAACCACAAGTAAAGAAAAATAACTGAATCTCCAACCTAGCCAAACCTGCTACAGTATTTATTTATCCTGCACAAGAAGAACCACATTAAGGATTGCCAGTTTGAAATGCTTCCACTCAGTTTCGGGAAGTATCCAGGAGAGGTCATACATGGTCTAATGAGTGAATTAGCTATAACTGTCAGCGTTTACGATTCCGTGTCCCTCTTTTTTAGCCAAGGATAACTATCTCTCTTCTGAATCCACTGGATAACCAGGAGATACCTGAATCTTACCAATGTTATGCTTTTGTGGTTATTACTTTGGATAATAATAATAATTTGGCTAATTACCAAAATGATAAGAAAATATGTAAAAAGGTAATCATTTTGCAAGGAGATGCATTCTACACTTCCTCCTTCAAAATGCACTTTTGAAGCTGGGAATTACAACTTTTACCATGGGTTTAGAGAAAAATTACCAGCTCGTTTTATTGAAAAGGACAACCAGGGTGAAATATGAACTGCCCATTATTTCTCTGCTTCTGGAACACTGTCATGCTGGTCGAGGGAGATGAGTAAGTATCATATCAGTGAAGATCATCAATAACAGGATCAATTATGCAACAGGGTATTAGCCACTCCGATTTTAACCACCTTCCAGGATGGCTGTCATTTATATCAGAAGCCTTTGTGCCAATTCCTGAGTTATTTTTAGGATGTTGGAATTTTCTATATATAGGAAGGCATATTAACATGAAACATCAAAGTAACTTTTTGATTCCTCTCCTTTCCATGACCACTAATTAAGTAGACTAGAGGCAGGGACTAGGCCCCAAAGGCCTAAAATTGGAAACTGTAATAGGTTATCTGCTTGACAAGTATGTCTTTGGGGAGCTCTGAAATTCAAAGTGTAGGAGGCCAAATGTGGATAACAGAAGCTCAGGCAAACTGGGGAGTAGCTTGTGGGTGAGGAGGCTAGAACCCTGTGTGATGCCCTATTGGCACAGAAGGGCCCGGGCATCATTTCTGTAGGCTGACATGTACATGCAGTTGGTGGGCTCACCGTTCTAAGGTAATTTCAGTGGGTGCAGAGAGTTTGCAAAACACTTCCAAGTCCACACCACAGTCGTTTGGCGTTCCACAGCAGACAGTTTTAACTTAATGTCAGGAACACACAGATCCCAGTAGAGTCCTGGGGCCCCTCAGCCATTTTTCCTCCTCTTGTCATCTCTCAGGCCTGGAGAATAGAGAGCTATAAAGGACAAGCTGACAGCAGCCAACTGTGGGTACTGCGTGGGGTTAGCAGGAGAAGTAGACGTCCTGGGGACCTAGAGACAGCAGACTTCGGGGACTGTCCTCATGGTGGTTCTCGAAGTGGTTTCCCTACTGGGGTGGCTGGCCCAGGGCTGAAGGCCAGTCAGCTGATGTTTGGTCAGATGCCTAAAACGACATGGTAAAGATTATATTAAAAATGTGTATAGGTGGTTTACCCTTTATGAAACATTTTAATGACCTTTATTGACATCCTTTAGCATAGGAATCAAAATGACTATTTTACAGAAGACGAAACAGTCAACTGCCCAATATTACATTGCTGATATGTAGATGAAATGGGAATCCTTTCTCTACCAAATTTAAAAATACTCTATGTAAGTAAGTTAATGAGAGGCATATTGGCTGCAGAATTCTCTGATAACTGTAGCATGCCGTCCGTCTAAAACTACCCAGCGTATTAGAAGTAGTTTTAAAAAAATAATAACATTTCTAGAAAATATCTATTTTTCACATCTATGCAAGAGATTTACTTAAAAATGCTCATAATGATTTGGTTTGGATGATAATGAGGATAATGGTGGTGATCGTGGTGATGAATGCCTAAATGCCTACTAGACATCTCAAAATGAATGGTACTCAGGTACCTTGCCTGGTATTTCCAAAAAAGAAATTATCTTGCATCCCAAATATGCACTCTGCCTATAATCCCAACCTCAGAAACTGAGAGTTGTTCTTGCCTCCCTGCTAAACTCCTCCCTGGCATCCAAAGAGTCACCAGTCCTTTACACAGTCTGTCTTTTAAATGTTATCTGGGACCAGCCGCCCATGGCCATGCCTACGTACACTGCCTCTGTTCATACCATTTGCATCTCAGTTGTGAATGTCTGAGGGAACCTGCTGACCGGCCTCCTGGATCCAGCCTCCTCATCCCAGGGAAGAATGCTTATTAATCCTCTTTACCCTGGGCCTGAGTGCGCTATCTCTAATGAAATTGGAAAAGTTTATATTCCTGCTTAAAATAAGTCATCAGTTAAAATCCAAAGTCCTTAGCATGAATTCCTGGTCTTCACCTGACTCTCCTAGATCCCCATGCATTTGAACAGTCCACTACCACCAATATTGTTATTACCACTACTGCTAAAAACTGCTGCTCCTACAGTTGCTATAACCATTACTACCACTGCTGTTACTAGCACCACTACTGTATTAGTCAGTATCAGAAAGGCCAAATGAGCATGGCCTTGTTCTTTCACATATGAGGTTTAGAAGGTTGGCTTTTCCAGACTCCTAGGTGAACTATGACATAAACGATTCACACTCCCTTTCTCTTAAAACTCCTCTGTCCTTCTCATGGTCTAAAATTGTTCCTTAGTTTCCAGCCACCATGCCCACATTCCACCCAGCAGGAAGAAATAGCTTACTCATTTTATCACTCCTAGACCCAAGATAGGTTGGATTTAAAACTTACTCATAATTTCAGAAAATTATACACTCAACTGGAAACTATGATTTATTTTATTAAAGTAGAAGGGTAGAGCATATGTTAAGATACATAGACATCTCCTCTACAGCTGTCACATATTTAATTTATTCTAAAATTGGCACTTTAATGCTTACTTTATATTCATTACCTCATTTGCTCTTCATAACATCTTACAAAGGGAGATACTATTATGTCCATCTTATAGATAAGGAAACCGAGTCTGCAAAGATTATATAACTTACCCTGTGTCATACTAATAATTGCCAAATACGGAATTCAAATTCAAATTTAACCCCAAATTCAATGTTCTTTCCATTATATCTGATTACCTCCTAATTATTTATTAAGTGCCAAGCCCTGTACGAGGCAGCGAGGATACAGAAATGAAGCTTGTGTTCAAAGAGGATGAACTCAGAGAATTGAGGCCTAAAGGCAAGACTGCTCATTTATGGAATTGGATGGGTAGACAGGAGTCAGGAAGGGATTCATGGAATGTATGAAAATGGTGCTTTTTGTTCTCTCTGTCTAGAAAATGTGTTCTTTCCTGTTTCCACAAGTACCACCATATTTTTGCCCCAACTCCTGCTTATGTGTCTACTCTCAGCTCCCATGACAGGGAGCCTGGTTTAGGGGTCCCTTCCATGAATTCTCTTAGGCTGTATGCACACCTCCATTTGCAGTATTGCCTAACCAAGTTATAATTCTTTTTGAACAGGAGGTATCTCCCATACACTGAGGTCAGGGACTTTTTTTGTATCAAGGCAATGTCTCACACATGGAGGTAAATCTTTTCCAATGTGAAAGACCTTTTAGAAGATAAGTCGTCATGTACTAATTTATACATATATAATTTTAATACAGACAAAAACACTTTGTTTTACTCCAATGAAATGAAAATATGCACTTAGTGCTAGTACACATATTTTTAAACTTCATTTTCTTTAAACTTTTCTTAAAACAGAATTTTATTTCTTCTGCACATTCAAAACTAGACCTGGAATTGCTCCAACATGGTGGTACAATTAAATGGTAGTTGTTCTTGATTACTGCCTATAAGCTTAATTATCACCTGTGCCTGATAGACATTTTCACCCAAGTGATTAATTCTTACTTTTTTAAAGACAGAGCTTTAGATTAGGAGTAACACAATATAATGGAGCATGTAAAAAAAAAAGAGTAAAACTCAAATTATTTACTGTCTTCACTATGTGTGTATGTAGGTGTTGTTTCATCCCCTCTAAAGTATCTGCTGGCACTTTCCATGCATATGTTTGCATTTTGGACAGTTGCATGAACACTTGCTGCGGGTGATGTCAATATTGGCATCTTCTGAGTTCTGGGCCATATTGAGAAAAATTGTTGCAAACAGAGCAAGTTGTACTCAGCGTTTCAGTATGTCTTGACCTTTCAGAAGAGACCCAATTGAAAAGGGATCAGTTCTTAGGCAAACTTAATTTCCTAATAAGCCTATCTGGTATCTCTTGAACTTTTTCTGTATTTTGATGTTAGAGAGCATAATTTTGCCCATTACAGATCTAAGATGCTTCACGGAATTAGAAGAGCTTTTCTTTTCCTTTTCCTTTGTTTCTTTGTTTCATGCTCTCCCTCCCTTCCATTTTCCCCCTTCTTTTCTCTTTTCCTCCCTCCCTCCCTCCCTTCCTCCCTCCCTTCCTTCCATCCTTCCATTCTCCATCTCTCCCTTCCTCCCTCCCACCCTCCCTCCCTTCCTTCCCACCTCCCTCCCTCCCTTCCTTCCTTCCATTCCTTTTGTATAAATAAGCAGAGAGCTATTGCTTTAAGAAATAGTTGCTTTCCAAAATCAAGTGCTAAAATGACATAAATTTAGAGCAAGTTTTTAATGAAATATATAACTTATCTTTACTTTCACATAATAGTTATCTTTGCATAACTATTAACAATGTGCTTTTATTCAAAAGTATACCTTTATAATTACATTTAGCCCCAACATCTTGAGATGGAATTGTTCTTTTTACAGATGAAGATATTAAAGCTCTGAGAGAATATATTTTTTACTGAATTTCCAAAGTTGAGAAGTCATCAAATCCTATTTTTCAGACATAAAATCTAGGGCTCTTTCTAGTCCTTATAGACGAATGCATTGCTGACTGCAATTTTAAGTTCAATACCTACCTCACCCCTTCCAATTAGATTAATCAGTGCTAAAAAGGAGTTTCCATGCATGGTGTTTTAGTCTTCTTTCTAAAGTTGATTAAGTTTTATTGTTAGCCTAAATCTCTCATTTTACAGACAAGGTCATTGAGTCCCATGGAGTTATTACTGGCTTGCATCCTGAGTGGTTGGGCTTTTTTCTAAACAGGGAAAAAGTGTTATTAACTTTAGTGGGTCAGGGTTGGGGATGTAGGGTTTTAAGTGATGTTGGATTAGAGCATTTAGTATGTGTATCTCTTCCCAACTGTTATAACTTTAGGAAGAATCCATCATGTCAAGTTCCAGGATATTTGGTTCCCTTCATAAACCTGTATATGTTCATCATGTACTTTCTCAAGTGAATTTAGATAAGTGCCTATTTTCTAAGCTAGCCATTCCCTATATTATTCTTAAGAACTAATTTTCTGAGACCAATGTAACACTTCTCTGAAGAAAAGGTGAAAAATGGAAAAATATCATGTCTGTGTGTCCTACAAATGCCTAACCTGAAAATATAAGCATATCCCCGAATCTAACACAGTCAGTTTCCATGAATCTTTGTAATAACAGTGATGACATGCATATGCCAGGCTCTTTTACCTGACTACTGCCACTCTGCTGGGATCAGCAAGGTACCCTATTGAGAGTGATATGTAGGAAGGTCAAAAGGAGGCAAATATGAGAAAAAAAATAACATTGAATCCCTTTGGGAGGTAGGCACATGCTTGTCATATTATCCATTGTTCCTATCAGTAACTTTTTTTTAATTAAAAGAAGAAAGAATTGGAAAGACATACAGTGACAAGGTAAGGGGAAGACCTATGGATGACACTAAGAGATAAGCCAAGCAGCTTTCTAAAAAGCTTGCAGGTCCCATCAGTGCCCCCATATTTAATCTAGACATTAACTGATAGCCCCAGGCAGCGTCATCAATAAGATTAGGTGGAAGGTACTTTTATCCTAGAAGTCTTCAGGTGAGGGTCCACTGGGGAACCAAGGTTGTAGGTTGTTACCACTCGTTTTGTGTGTGTGTGTGTGTGTGTGTGTGTGTGTGTATGTGTTTGTATGTTCCTTTAATCAACCTTTGATAGAGACAAATGTTTCAGTAATAATAAAATATTACAGTAAATTAAATTTTTCCATAGCTTACCTTGATATCAGTCACCCTCCAAGAGCCTAAACAAATCACTTTAAATAAGTTAATAAATAAGTGATTCTAGAAATTCAGAGGGCAGAGAGTAATTTTTATTGTTGTTGTTATGTGTTTATTTTTGTATTAAGTTCTATAATCTTTTTTTCTTTAATTCTAACCTCTATGGCAATCTTTTATGAATGTCGATAATGGAATTTTAAACTCTGTTATTAAATCAATCGAAACTCCTAGTATGTATTAATTTAAAAAGATACAGTGTATGACTGGAATCACTTCAAAAATGTTTACTTTTTTTGACAGAAATCATTGATCTAAAATAAGCTTAAATAGTGAAGAGGGAAACCTTGCACTGAGAATGAATGTTCCAATATAGGCTTTAAAAATTCTGTTTTCTCTGAGTAGACAAGTCGGGTAGGTCTAATCAATCCCAGAAGGTCCAAAATCTTAACCATAAGTGAAATTCTACTTGGAAATTTTTTTCCTGTTTTTGAAATAAAATCAGCAAAAGAAAATACCAATAAAAAGCAAAAATTAATACCAGAAAGTATAGTAGAATACAAGCTGAAAGGCTACATTCTTACCCAGTCTTAATCAACTATCACATATATGAAACAAAGAAATAAGTGTCCCAGATATTCATGTATTTCAGTCAAACACCGATCAAACTGTTGCTCCTTTATTTTTTCCAGCTTTGTTGCAATATAATTGACATACAACACTGTGTAAATTTAAGATGTAAATAAGTTGATTTGATACACATATATTTCAAAATAATTACTACAGTAGGATTAGTTAACATTTCCATCACCTCACGTAATTAGCAGTTCTTATTTTTGGGGTGAGAACATATTTAAAATTTACTATCTTAACAATTATCAGGTATACAATACAGTATTACTAGCCATAGTCACCATGCTGCATATCCCCAGCACTTAGTCACCTTATAAGAGGAAGTTTGTACCCGTTGACCATTTTCACCCCTTTTCTGCCCCCCGCACCACCCCCACCACTTCTGTCAACTGCTAATCTGCTCTTTTGTTTCGAAGAGTTTGTTTTTTCTAAGGTTTCATGTATAAGCGAGATCTTTAGTATTTGTCTTTTTTTTAATAATTTATTTTGGTATCATTAATCTACAATTACATGTGCAATATTATGGTTATTAAACTACCCCCTTCATCAGGTACCCCGCACCAACCCCATTACACTCACTGTCCATAAGCATAGAATCACTGCTTGTCATCTCTGAGTTGTACAGACCTCCCCATGTCCCCTCAACATTACATCTGCTAATCCTAATTCCCTTTTTTCCCTCTTATCCCTCCCTTCCCACCCATCCTCCCCAGTTCCTTTCCCTTTAGTAACTATTAGTTCATTCTTGGGTTCTGTGAGTCTGCGGCTGGTTTGCTCCTTCAGTTTTTTTCTTTGTTCTTATACTCCACATATGAGTGAAATCATTTGATACTTGTCTTTTTCAGCTTGGCTTATTTCACTGACCATAATACCGTCTAGCTCCATCCATGTTGTTGCAAATGGTAGGATTTATTTTCTTCTTACGGCTGAATATTATTCCATTGTGTATATGTACCACCTCTTCTTTATCCATTCATCTACTGATGGACACTTAGGTTGCTTCCATTTCTTGGCGATTGTAAATAGTGCTGCAATAAACATAGGGGTGCATATGTCTTTTTCAAACTGGGCTGCTACAGTCTTAGGATAAATTCCGAGGAGTGGAATTTCTGGGTCAAATGGTATTTCTACTTTTGAGTTTTTTGAGGAACCTCCATACTGCTTTCCACAATGGTTGAACTAATTAGCATTCCCACCAGCAGTGTAGCAGGGTTCCCTTTTCTCCACATCCTCACCAACATTTGTTGTTGTTTGTGTTTTGGATGTTGGCCATCCTCACTGGTGTGAGGTGATATCTCATTGTGGTTTTAATCTACATTTCTCTGATGATTAGTGATGTGGAGCATCTTTTCATGTGCCTGTTGGCCACCTGAGTTTCCTCTTTGGAGAAGTGTCTATTCATATCCTCTGCCCATTTCTTAATTGGATTATTTGCTTTTTGTTTGTTAAGGTGCATGAGTTCTTTATATATTTTGGATGTCAACCCCTTATCAGATACGTCATTTATGAATATATTCTCCCATACTGAAGGATGTCTTTTTGTTCTACTGATGGTGTCCTTTGCTGTACAGAAGCTTTTCAGCTTGATATAGTCCCAATTGGTTCATTTTTGCTTTTGTTTCCCTTGCCCGGGGAGATATGTTCATGAAGAAGTCGCTCATGTTTATGTCCAAGAGATTTTTGCCTATGTTTTTTTCTAAGAGTTTTATGGTTTCATGACTTACATTCAGGTCTGTGATCCACCTTGAGTTTACCTTTGTGTATGGGGCTAGACAGTAGTCCAGTTTCATTCTCTTACATGTAGCTGTCCAGTTTTTCCAACACCAGCTGCTGAAGAGGCTGTCATCTCCCCATTGTATATCCAAGGCTCCTTTATCAAATATTAATTGACTGTATATGTTTGGGTTAATGTTTGTATTTTCTATTCTGTTCCACTGGTCTGTGGGTCTGTTTTTGTGCCAGCACCAAATTGTCTTGATTACTGTGGCTTTGTAGTAGAGCTTGAAGTCAGGAAGCCTAATTTCCCCTGTTTTATTCCTCCTTGTCAGGATTGCTTTGGCTATTCGGGGTCTTTTGTGGTTTCATATGAATTTTAGAATTGTTTGCTCAAGTTCATTGAAGAAAGCTATTGGTAGTTTGATAGGGATTATGTTGAATCTGTAGATTGCTTTAGGTAGTATAGCCATTTTGACAATATTTATTCTTCCTAGCCAAGAGCATAGGATGGATTTCCATTTGTTAGTGTCCTCTTTAATTTCTCTTAGGAGTGTCTTGTAGTTTTCAGAGTACAGGTCTTTCACTTCCTTCGTTAGGTTTATTCCTAGGTATTTTATTCTTTTTGATGCAATTGTGAATGGAATTGTTTTTCTGATTTCTCTTTCTGTTAGTTCATCATTAGTGTATAGGAAAGCAACAGATTTCTGTGTGTTAATTCTGTATCCTGCAACTGTGCTGAATTCAGATATTAGCTCTAGTAGTTTTGGAGTGGAGTCTTTAGGGTTTTTTATGTACAGTATCATGTCATCTGCAAATAGTGACAATTTGACTTCTTCTTTACCAATCTGGATGCCTTATGTTTCTTTGTTTTGTCTGATTGCTGTGGCTAGGACCTCCAGTACTATGTTGAATAACAGTGGAGAGAGTGGGCAACCATGTCTTGTTCCCGATCTTAGATGAAAAGCTTTCAGCTTCTCGCTCTTAAGTGTGATGTTAGCTGTGGGTTTGTCATATATGGCCTTTATGATGTTGAGGTACTTGCCATCTATACCCATTTTGTTGAGAGTTTTAATCATGAATGGATGCTGAATTTTGTCAAATGCTTTTTCAGCATCTATGGAGATTATCATGTGGTTTTTGTTCTTCTTTTTATTGATGTGGTGGGTGATGTTGATGGATTTTCGAATGTTGTACCATCCTTTCATCCCTGGGATAAATCCCACTTGATTATGGTGTATGATCCTCTTGATGTATTTTTGAATTTGGTTTGCTAATATTTTGTTGAGTATTTTTGCATCTACGTTCATCAGGGATATTGGTCTGTAATTTCCTTTTTTGGTGAGGTCTTTGCCCGGTTTTGGTACTAGAGTGATGCTGGCTTCATAGAATGAGTTTGGAAGTATTCCGTCCTCTTCTATTTTTTGGAAAACTTTAAGGAGAATGGGTGTTATTTCTTCTCTATATGTCTGGTAGAATTCAGAGGTGAATCCATCTGGTCCGGGGATTTTCTTCTTGGGTTGTTTTTTGATTACCGATTCAATTTCGTTGCTGGTGATTGGTCTCTTTAGTTTTTCTGTTTCTTGCTTGTTCAGTCTTGGAAGGTTGTATTTTTCTAAGAAGTTGTCCATTTCTTCTAGGTTTTCCAGTTTGTTAGCATATAGATTCTCATAATATTCTGTTATACTTCTTTGTGTTACTGTGGGGACCGTCGTGATTTTTCCTTTCTGGTTTCTGATTCTGTTTATGTGTGTAGATTCTCTTTTTTTCTTAATGAGTCTGGCTAGGGGTTTATCTATTTTGTTTATTTTTTTAAACAACCAGCTCTTGGTTTCATTGATTTTTTCTATTGTTTTATTCTTCTCAATTTTATTTATTTCTTCTCTGATCTTTATTATGTCTCTCCTTCTGGTGACTTTGGGCCTCATTTGTTCTTCTTCTTCCAATTTCAGTAATTGTGTCTTTAGACTATTCATTTGGGAATGTTCTTCCTTCTTTAAATAGGCCTGGATTGCAATATACTTTCCTCTTAGAACTGCCTTTGCTGCATCCCACAGAAGTTGTGGCTTTGTGTTGTTGTTGTTATTAGTCTCCATATATTCTTTGATTTCTGTTTTGATTTGGTCATTAACCCATTGTTTAATTAGGAGAATGTTATTAAGTCTTCAGGTATTTGTGAGCCTTTTTGTTTTCTTTGTACAATTTATTTCTAGTTTAATACCTTTGAGATCTGAGAAGTTGGTTGGTAGGATTTCAATATTTTTGAATTTACAGAGGTTCTTTTTGTGACCTAGTGTGTGGTCTATTCTTGAAAATGTTCCATGTGCCCTTGAGAAGAATGTGTATTCTGCTGCTTTTGGGTGTAGAGTTCTGTAGATGTCTGTTAGGTCCATCTGTTCTAGTGTGTTGTTCAGTGCCTCTGTGTCTTTACTTATTCTCTGTCTTGTTGATCTGTCCTTTGGAGTGAGTGGTGTGTTGAAGTCTCCTAAAATGAATGCATTGCTGTCTATTTCCTCCTTTAATTCTGTTAGTATTTGTTTCACATATGCTGGCACTCCTGTGTTGGGTGCATACATATTTATAATGGTTATAGTTTCTTGCTGGACTGACCCCTTTATTCTTATGTAATGTCCTTCTTTATCTCTTGCTACTTTCTTCGTTTTGAAGTCTATTTTTTCTGATACAAGTACTGCCACACCTGCTTTTTTCTCCCTGTTGCTTGCATGAAATATCTTTTTCCATCCCTTCACTTTTAGTCTGTGTATATCTTTGGGTTTGAGGTGAGTCTCTTGTAAGCAGCATATAGATGGGTCTTGCTTTTTTATCCATTCTGTTACTCTGTGTCTTTTGATTGGTACATTCAGTCCATTTACATTTAGGGTGATTATCGATAGATATGTACTTATTGCCATTGCTGGCTTTAGATTCATGGTTACCAAAGGTTCAAGGGTTGCTTCTTTACTATCTAACAATCTGACTTAACTTTCTTGTTAAGTTATTGTAAACACTGTCTGATGTTTCTTTATTTCTCTCCTTTCTTATTCTTCCTCCTCCATTCTTTATATTCTAGGTGTTTTATTCTTTGCCTTTAGTTAGTATTTGGATGGTCTGCTTTCTTTGCTATGATTTTATTTTCTCTGGTGACATCTTTTTAACCTTAGGGGTGCTTCCCTCTAGCGCAGTCCGTTTAAGATATCCTGTAGTGGTGGTTTATGAGAGGCAAATTCTCTCAACTTTCGTTTGTCTGGGAATTGTTTAATCCCTCTGTAATATTTTAATGGTAATCGTGCTGGTACTATATTCTTGGTTCAAGGCCCTTCTGTTTCATTATGTTAAATATATCATGCCATTCTCTTCTGGCCTGTAAGGTTTCTGTTGAGAAGTCTGATGATAGTCTGATGGGTTTTCCTTTGTAGGTGATCTTTTTTCTCTCTCTAGCTGCCTTTAATACTCTGTCTTTATCTTTGATCTTTGCCATCTTAATTATTATGTGTCTTGGTGTTGTCTTCCTTGGGTCCCTTGTGTTGGGAGATCTGTGGGCTTCCGTGGACTGCGAGACTATTTCCTTCCCCAGCGTGGGAAAGTTTTCAGCAATTATTTCTTGAAAGACACTTTCTATCCCTTTTTCTCTCTTCTTCCTCTGGTACTCCTATAATGCGAATATTGTTCCGTTTGGATTGGTCACACAGTTCTCTTAATATTCTTTCATTCCTAGAAAACCTTTTATCTCTCTCTGCCTCAGCTTCTCTGTATTCCTGTTCTCTGATTTCTATTCCATTAACAGTCTCTTGCATCTCCTCCAGTCTGCTGTTAAGCCCGTCGATCGCTTGTCTGATTTCTGCATTGTCTTTCCTCAGTTCCCTCACTTCCTCCCTCAGCTCTTGCACATTTCTCTTTAGATCCATCAGCATGGTTATGACTTTTATTCTGAATTCTTTTTCAGGAAGACTGTGCATTTCCATCCCTTCAGGCTCCCTCTCTGGGGTCGTCTGGTTGATCTTAGTCTGTACCATATTCTTCTGTCTTTTCATGGCTATAGAAGTGGTCACTGGTAGTTGCCACATATGTCCGCTGGGCTTTTTAAGACTTTAAAAGGAAAAAAAGAAAGAAAAGAAAAGAAAAAAGAAAGAGAAGAATAAACAAACAACAAAAAACACGGCCACTGTGAGTAGATTCTGTGGGGATGCTGTAGGTGATGCTGTTGCTCCACTATTCTGCAGCCATGGCCGTGCTGCTCCACAGGACCCTTTATAGCTCTGGCCCACCTCGCCGGGTGCCGAGTCCTCTCAGGTGTAGCTGCAGGCTGTGCGCTTTCCTGTGTATTCTTGTCTCTCTTTTAGGAATAGGTGTATTTGTTGTATTTTAATAGATTTGTATAGTTTTGGGAGGAGATTTCCGCCACCCTGCTCTTCCCGGAAGTCCGTATTTGTCTTTTTTTGTCTGACTTACTTCACTTAGTATAATGCCCTTGAAGTCCATTCATGTTGTTGCAAATCACAGGATTTTCTCCTTTTTTATGGCTGAATAAAATTTCATTGTATATATGTACCATGTCTTCTTTTTCCATTCATCCACCGACAGACACCTAGACTGTTTCTATGTCTTGGCTATTGTGAATAATGCCACCATGAATGTGGGGTTACTGATACCTCTTTGAGATCCTGTTTTCACTGCCTTTGGAAAGATACCCAGAAATGGAATTTCTATATCATATGGTAGTTCTATTTTTAACCTTTTGCGGAACCTCCATACTATTTTCCATAGTGGCTGCACCAATTTACATTTCCACCAAGAGTGTGCAAGGACTCCCTTTTCCCCTCTTCCTCACCAATACTTGTTACCTCTTGTATTTTTGATGTCCGTCGTTCTAGTAAGTGTGGGGAGATATCTCACTGTGGCTTTGAGTTAATTTCCCTGATGATTAGTAATGTTGAATTTTTATATACCTATTGGCCATCTGTATGTTTTCTTTAGAAAATTGCTCTTTTCAGTTCTAGTGGCCATTTTTTATTGAATTGTTTGTTTGCTATTGAGTTGTATCAGTTACATATTTTGCATATTAAGCCTTTATCAGATAGATAGGTGGTTTGCAAATATTTTCTCCTATTGGGTAGGTTACATTTTCTTCTTCTTAATGATTCCTTTTGCTGTGTAGAAAATGATCCTTTATTAAGCGTGAAGATCTGCTTCCTCTCCTATCTCTGTAGTGAGAATCTCAAGTAGACCGCTGCCCAGGAATTATGCTGTGATTGTGATTAAAGCCATAACTGTAGACCTGAAGTGTAATCCAGAGCATAAAATCCATGAAAATCTACCGGATTTTTATGGTATAAATATCTTCATAACCAAAAGCCTTTGGTTACATGAAAGGCAGGGATCTCTCAAATGTATTCACTAATGGATAGTCAAAACAACACCAACAGTAACAATAATAATAAAGCCCTTTCAGAAGATTGCTCTGCTCAAAAATTTTATAACAGATAAGAAAATTCAAAATATTTTACCCTTTTAAGATTGCTAGGTTTTTAAGAAAAGGATATGCTTAGGATAAATAATAACTATTAGCTGCTAAATGGAGAATACTATATTAGTTCTAATGATAACAATAGCTAAATGTATTGATATGTTAATTTATGCCAGGCATTATAGTAAGAAACTGAAATGGATTATGTAATTTAATGAGTAGCCCTATGACGTAGTATACCTAAGATCTATGATCATTCAGCCCATCTTAAGAGGAGGAAACTGGAGTTTAAACAAGAGTAATAATTTGCCCAAGACCACATAAGAACAAGGGGGGTGGATTTAGCATGTATGTCTGAAAATCTAACTCCAGGGTTTATACCTTTACCTGATTTCATCCCAAGCAAAATGGGTTTATTATTTAAATGTATAATACCAAATATCATTTAACTAAATGCTTTATACTGCTCAAGCTAAGAGGAAAAAATTACATAGAACTGCTTTTTAATGACTTCTTGCCCACCAAAGGTGAAGTTGTAAGAGTCTGGGAAATAAAAACACGTGCCCCTCTTTTTCTTTGTGTTACTAGGCCTACGAGCTACTTTTGGAATCACAGGGTATGAAGTTGTCCTGTGTCTTTTGTGTTTGTTTTAAGGGCCTAATCAAATTACTCAGCGTTTTACCCTTCATGGCTCTGAACAGTGGGCGTAGGCTGGCATCAGCCACCCTTATACTTCCTGATTTGTGCAAAACTGCTCTGTGAAAATATTTCTGCCCTTGGGGAGAAATCTTCTCCCTTTCAAACTCCAGTAGTCCATATTACTTGCAACTTTTGTTTAAAGGTAACAACTAGTTCCATTATTATGATAAATACACAGATTACCATAGCCTTTAAGAGTGTAGAAGACCCCAAATCACATTTTAAAAAATACATGGCATAATAATCAACTGGCTACCCTTGAACATAAAATTCTGTTGAGTTGTTTGAACACTAGAGTCTTCTTTTTGTAGGTACATTTAAAAAAAAATTTTTAAGCTAGCTACTACAGCTTCAAAAATGGTACCAAGATCTGTAGGACAGTGTTAAATTTTTTTAAAACAATGCAAAACTCTGCAGGATCCAACCTGCAGTTTCCTTTCTGAGAAAGATAATACATTTTTGTTGAAGCCAAGGGAAAGAAAAAAATTTGCTAATTGATGAATCATAGATTATATCATATGTGACTAATAACTTTTGAAATATCAGCATTTTTTGAAAATAACTGGTTCTTGGTCAATTATCCTTCAGAACATAAAGAAATAACTTGAGAGAGTTGTCCAGAGTATAAGCTATAACCAAATAATCGCCCTCTATTTATTTATGGTAAATATTTTATTTCACTTTTAGTAGAAGGTACTTTACTAAGGTGTAGCTAGAAGTAAATAGCAATGGGTAATGAGTATACTGGTACTCTTGAAAGTTTTAGAATAACACCTTAATTATAACTGATTCTGTTTCCTTTCTGCTAAATCCTCCGAAAGTCATAAATATTTTAAAAATTATTTTATTGTCTATGTATTCATTCATTTATTTAATAAATGTTTATTGAGTACCTGGTATGTGACCGGTGTTGTTCTAGGCAGTAGAAATGCATGAGTGAACGAAATAAACAAACACTCTTGATCTTGTCTTACATTTTAGAGGAGTAATACAGGTATTTTAAAAGATACAAAAGTAAGTAAATCACAGGATATTTTGTAAGGTGATGAGTGCCAAAGAAAAAAATAACACAGGAAGACACAGGGAACAAGTCTTGGGGAAGATTAGGATGTTACTTGAAAATGCTGGTAAGGACCTTTCTGAGATGGTGGCATTTGAGCAGAGACCTAAAAGAGGTGAGGGAAGACCCAGTTAGGTTACTAAGGGAAGAGGATTCCAGAAAGTTTTTTTTTTAACCTAGTTTCATTGTTCTAAGTTACTTTACCCAAAGAAATTGTACATTCACTTCTTTTTCCCTAGAGAACTAAAATTAGGAACGTGAAGTAATATATGCATCTTTAAACCTATGAACTCCTTGGTGATAGGAACATGTCTTATTCACATTTTCTGTCCTCCAAATCTAGCCCAATGCTTGGCGTAATAAATGTTCACAGAAAGCAACAATGAGATTAAATGGAAAAGAAATATATATATATAGATATATGCAAATATATGCAAACATATATTTATAGATATATATGAAGACATAATAATTCTTTCAACCCAGTTTCCCATCTTTTTTTAATATTTTTTGAGAATCACTGTATCTTACATAATCAATATGATAATCTTATTTATAGTTTAATTTCCTTTTCATAAATCAAATATCTTAAAAGATAATAAAAGTGTCATCATCTTAAATCACTTGTTTCTTCATTTTAGTTATTTTCTGCCTGTCAGGCAAAGAATAGAATCAATTTGTGTTGCCATTAGGCACTCCACTACAACTGTTTTTCCACACCCCTTAGTTTAATCCCTTGAGGATTCACTGGATGCTAATAGTGTGTACAACTCTACCACATCACCCTATCTGCTTCCTTCACTGCTCTCACCACAATCTAAAATTATCTTGCATCTCCATTGGTTTACATGTGTATTGCATTGTCTGTCTTTCTGATACAATATAAGTATCAAGAGGAAGTGCATCTTGTCTGTTTTATGACACCCTCTACTCTTAAGGACCTTGCACATAGTAGATGCACAATGGATATATTTGGAAGGAAGGAAGGAATGGCTCTAAAAACAAAAGGTAACAATATATCTATCTGCCCTGGAAGCCTAATTTTCTTTGTAGACTATTAAAATTTATTCAAAGAATAACAAAGAAAAGAATAAGGTTCTTAAGTGATTTTTTAATAGGTATGATAGACCAAGCCACACTGCATGACAAGAGACAATTACCTGTTTTTCTCAAAAATGTGCACCCTGCAGGGCTTTCCTACCCAGTATGGGTACAGAATAGTTTACCCACTAAGCAGCATTGAAAAAGTAAATTTACAGGATCCATTCATATTAACAGCTTGGGAAAAAATGAATTGGTTTGTGATCTTCTGATCCATTTTTGGATTTTTGAGATACATAATAAAGACATTAGTAATGTAGAATATTAGTAACTAAGAAATTTGTTTTATTAATACCTTTAATCAGTACTTAATTGTCTTTCCATATTGGTCTTATTTTCTTCTTAAATATTCTTAAAACCATTCATCTTAGGTATTTTTATATTCTACTAATTGAAAGAAAATCAGTCCACATTTATTAGCACATAGTGTGCCAGCAGCTGTATAAGGAAGGGGTTATCAGCATTCAAAATGATAGGTAGTTCTCCATTTAGGTAATTGAGAACCATCTCCATAGTATGAATTAATCAGGGCCAGCAAGATAATAAACAGTGAAGTAATACAGAATTTGTGGTTTTCGTGTAGGAAGGTATCATCAGAATTAGAAATTTGGAAAAGATACAGAGTATGAGGAGAAAACCCTGTGTGCTGGTAATGAGCCAAATCAGAAGCACAAATAAGAGAAAGTTCCAGATGTCTCCTTGAACAGAGTATAGGGTAGTGGATAGGGGGAGTGTTTGGCGATGAAATCAGAATTGGGTTGCAGTTAGGATGAGGGGATCCATAATGTCCAAGTTAAAGATTTTAACTATATGTGATTGCATAAAATTGAAATAACGTCATTAAAATAAATGCTAAAAATTCTTGATCATACTTCGTGAATGAGTAAGAGTGAAACTTTAGGGGTAAGACCCTAAATGACTTTCATTTCTAACAGTTCAAGAAAAAATTCAACAAACACAAGTCAAATTGAAAGTGAATGCTATATCCAATAGACGTGTTACCTCGGACTTAAATAGCACTATACTGTCTAAGAGCTGATAGCTGTAACAAAGAAATATTCACTCTGTGTAAACCCCATACACCCCCATGTTTATGCATGTGTGCACTTATGCATGTGACCATTCCTCATGTTAAAATAGGTGTTAGCTAGCAACATCTTATGTAATTAAGCTATAACACATCTCTGAAACATGAACATAGCCTATTCTAAACATGAAGAAAAGAGCTGAGATGTTAGCAAATTTCATATGTGTACAGTAGATATGGGTTTTAAAACTGGTGGTAGGAAAGGGAAAAGGCAAGAAGACAGATATTTACTGTGTACCCATTACAGGTTTGGTCACTCTGGTGGATGCTTTATATATGTGATTTTTTAATACTACTCCAGGGACTGCACACCTAAGATTGTGCAGGAAGGAGGTTTGAACTGCTGCTCTGCTCCAGCAACATGTACATGGTACAGAAGCCATGCTTAAATTCTGCCCCCACAGAGCACCACTGGTCTGTATACATGATTGCTGGAGACATTAGGATGGCATAGCACCAACCACCTAATGAAATGGGTAAAGTAAACTACCTTATGAAGCTTGATTATGCGTTGCCATGTTGACAGAAGCTTTGTCAGACAAGTTAATTACAGTTTGTGAAGTCGGCTGTGAATGTCTTTGGGTCCAGTCTCGTGCCCTGGCATTTGTGAGAGCATTTAAATAGGCCAGCAGTTAAAATGAGTCTTGTCCAATTGACAGATGCTAGCCCTGAGAGGACTAGGGTGTCAGTCCAAGTGTGAGTAAAAACACAATGAGGGGAAATCCCTGGGTTTACATGCTGGCAGTTGTAACTTTCTCTAAGTAACAAAACATCCTGTGTCTGGAAAATTTTACCAACACTGACAATTGTTCTTACATGACAATAAAGAGACACTAGAGGGACCTGAGATGAGGAGGAAAGTGTGACAAATGTGAGATTCAAGGCAGCAAAATTCTCAGGTTCTGTCCTCCTCCTGTCCTCTGACAATTTCATTTTTTCTCCAACTCCTACCACTGAAATACTTAGTCTCCATCCTAGATCTTAATCCCAAATGCCTCTGCAGCTACTTTATGGAAAGCTCCACGCAGATGACCCAAAGCAACTTCAATTTACATGTACCACACCAGATTTGCTTTCACCCTTTTGGTGGTGAGGGGTGCGCAGGAGAGGGGACAAGTTTCCCTGTGTCCTTAGGTTGGTGCATCGAAGGACTCTCCACCCCTCACCCAAGGAAGAAACCTGAGTTTATATTAAACTAATGCCTATTTTTCATTGGCCACCTTCAATCATTCCCTAATCCTGTCAATTTTATCTCCTCAACTCTGTATTTTCCCCCTCCACTTAATGTGTGTAGGTTCAATATTGTTACTCCTATCAAGCGTGTTTTTAAAATCCGCACTTTCTGGAACCCCTCCTTTTTCTCAGTCATTTATTCCCTTCTAATTTCATTTTCTTTCTTTCTCAGCTCAGTAGCCCTGACCGAAATCATTCTTTTAATAGCATCCTCCCTCCCTTGCCCACAAATATCCCTTCTATTTTTCCTGTAAACCTCAAACCAGTCAATATGATTGATCATCCACTTTGGGTAATGCTGGGGGGATCCAATCAAATGGACTAATGCTGTGATAAATCCCTAAATCCATCTTGTCTCCCAATGCACTGGCCTGTCAATACTTTTAGACTTTCACGATAATTTCTCTCTCTCTCCCTTAATCATTTATTTGTGAATTTTAGTACTCTTCCTAAGCTTTCAACCCCATATCCTACCTCCTCAACAGAAGGGGCCCTTGCCTTCTACTCAACAATAACAAAATGTTTGTATATATAGCTTATGAACCAGAGGATTCCCCAAGTTCCTACCTCTCCTAGAAACTTAAAATATATGTGAACAACTACTTCCTTGTCTTTCTCCTTATACGAAACACTGTCCTACCTCCAACTTTACCTAGTCACATGAATTTAAATCCCAGCTGCAGATCTATCATTCCCAAAATTTTATCTCCAAACTCAGCATTTGATTTCCACTCCAATGTGTCCTCAGGCCCCCTTAATCCTCCTCATTTCAGTGAATGGCCCCCCTCCATCTCCCTCACCACCTATAAGCCCATCAGCAGGCCCCGTATGTTCTCACTCCATCCATAGCTATCTCAGAGCACTGTCATCTCACCTAGCCTTCTCTGATGATGGAGGTCTACTTCTTCTGCCTTTGTTACTCTGATTCCTTCTACTTCATTCTCCACATGACAACAAGAACGATATTGACACTCAAATTTGATCACGCCACCTTTCAGTGGTTTCCCATGAAAAAGATCAGACCTCTTTATTATGACTTACAGGATGATCAGGCCCCTACTTACCTTTCCTTCCTCAAAGAATTGTCAAGGGCTCCTTTTTCAGTTCCTCAGACTGACCAGGATCTTTCCTGCCACAGAAGCTTTGCGAATGTTAAGGAATAGGTTACAGCTGTTAAATTCACATTTGTGAAATGGAGCACAAGGTACCATACGGTGAATCATGGTTCTAACAACAAACTACAAGAAAAGGTACAATAGAGAAGTTCATTGCTTCTAGATTCTGGAGGAAACATGGCACACCTCACAGGGCCACTTGGGGAGGTCAGTGCAGAGTGCAGTCAGACCACTAGAACCTGGCGCACATGCTTTAGTACAGTCAGTGGGTAGAGTGTTTTGGGGTTCCCAGGCTAAGGCCAGATTGGTCAACTCAGACCAGAAGAGTGGAGTTTGGCAATTTCCATGGGGGTCTTATCTATAGGCACACAGGGAAGGTTCTGGGAGGCAAAGGACACTGTTGACAAGGGCTACTGAGAATGTCATATCAGGAGCTTACATTTTCCTATGACTCTGAGGGCTGTTACCTAGCGCGTGCATTGCAGGGGGGGAGCTAGTGTCATTTTAAGGCTCTCACGGTGACTTTGCCAGACAGAATGGATGGAGAGGCAGCAATACCATGGAGCAGTTTAGCCAACCACTCGGCAGAATGCTTCTTCCCAGTGTGGCTTCCCTGGCTGTTCACATACATTGCTTGTTCTTTCTGCCCTTTCATATTTCAGCTCAGAGAGACATTTTCCCTGATTGCTCAGTCTCACCAGGCCTTTCCAACCCTACCCTACCCAGTTATTTTCCATTTTAGCACTTTATTGCTTTTATTCATGTTACTGATAGCCCTTTGTTCTTTTGTCTGCATCCCTTGCTACACTGCTCCATGAAAGCAACATCCATGTCTCTCTGGTTCTTTACTGGATCCCCAGAACCTAGCTCAGTGCCTAGGATGTGGTGGGTGTTTTAATAAATGTCTATTGAACGACTCACTGACTACATTAATCCACAAGACCAATCTTATCACCTGTGCTCTCCTCTCATCTTTTGGGAACTTGTTCCAATGGATAAACCCCCCTTCTATTTTCAGCTTCTGTTAATCCAAACTGTTACTTGTTTCTGAGCAGACTTTCCACGTGGGCTCACACTTGAGGAGCATGCCTTGACTCATAGATCCAAGTCCCCAGTTATAATTCATTTGTGGACTCTTTGGGTTCTCACTGTAAGCCATACTGTCCAAATGAAACACTGCAGTAATAAACAATAGCTTTCTCTTCTAGCTGATAGCCTCAGAATCCCACAACTTCTTGCACACCTGATTGTCCCAATGGCCTTTCAAATTTTAAATGCTCAGAAATAAAGTTGGACCCCAAATAACTCTCCCTCATAGATTTCGTATCTCCCTGTACTATTCAATCAGTCCCCAGAAGTAGAAAGCTTGAAATTATCCTCAATCACTCCTTACTTCATCAGCCAACACATTCTATTAAATGTTACCTTCTAAATACCTTCTCTCTGTGCTACTTGATATTTCAGCCCTTTCTATTTTTACCTTCATAGTTTGCTTTCTGTTTCACCTTCCCTTTATTCTTCTCATGTTAAAAGAAAAACAAGTCTGATTAAAAAACAAAAACAAAACAAAACCTCTCCACTTCACATGTTTATAGGCTCCCCCCTGTTTAGATACATGTCGAATCTTTACTGTGACATACGAGATGGGCTTTCCTTAGCTCTCATCATTTTCTCACCTTACTTCTGATCACTCTTCCGGAAGAACCCCTAACTCTGGCAGGTTGCTCAAACAGAAGTTCTCTGAAACCACTTTGCTTTGTGCCCACTGCCTGGGTAACCACGTGTGACTGGCGAACAAGGAAGTCATTCACCCAGATTGAGGTCAAATACTGCCTTTTTGATGAAACCCTCTTGGAATTCTTGTCCTTGTCACCCCCGGAAATACATTATTTGTGTCCTAACTTATATATTTATGGCAATGATTGAGTTCTGCCCTTACAAAAATGTGGGTACTTCGAGGCCTTGCAATGTTTATTACCTTGACCAGTTTTGTTCACAGCATTTAGCACACAGCAAGGACTGAGTTAATGCTTGCTACGCAGTTGTTTTTTTTTAATGAGACTAAATGGCAGAGTAATTAAAACCCACTGTCTGCATGTTGAAGGTATTTTTGACTTAGATGCTGATACCT
>JAVSCE010020860.1:0-44746 GCA_032199065.1 Smutsia gigantea | reverse complement strand
TTATCAGTTAATCCTCAAATGCTCCAGTCAAGTAAAAACAATAATAGTAATAATTGAACTTCATTTTGCTTATCAGTGAACCAAAACCCAAAGACAATTTCTTAGTATTACAAATAGGTAAAAAGAAGAGATGGCCTTAGTTAAAAATCAGTATCCTTATTTTGTCCATTAGGCAAGTGTTTATGTTCTGTACAGAAAGTCAAGCAAATGATCGGACAAGACTATCTTTTGACGTTCCCCGCCCTGGTGTTAGAACTCTGGGAGCAAACCTTGCAGACAAGATCTGGAATATACTTGCACTCTGTTGCCACCTAATGGTGAGTGGTGGCAGCAACAAAAAGTTGTTTATGCCTTTCCTTCAAGCTCCTTCAGCCTGGATACATTTTGAAAGGGTATTTACCAGAACACAGAACAAGGTGGAATTGATATCCATGCGTTTTTCTGATCATGTTCTTACCCACCCATATTTGATTTTGAGAAAGGATCACTCCTTTGCCACCAGAATTTTGGTCTGTGTTCATTTCTATTTTAACAATCTGCTCAGGCATTTCCATTACTCATAACTTCTTAGCAGTTTGGGGTTAAATATAGAACAATATACATTTGTAACATTCAGAAAGTCTCACATGAACTGTGAATTTAAAAGATGGGTTTTCAGTTACCAAACAACAGTCACAGTGCTAGAAATTTTGAGTGATAATTAAATCATGCTTGTATTTCCTTGATGAGTCTTAAGAGTACAATAACAATTAGAAAATCCAATGAAGCATCATGCTGTTTTCATGGAATCCTAAATATTTAAATTCTCCCTTGGCAATGTAACAATCATTTTTTCCCCTCTTTGTGTGTAGCTAAAGTTGTCAACAGTGGATACAACATAAGCCAGATTTTAAACATATGCTAACTTTCAAAGCCAGAACCAACCACAAACCACTTCATAAGGAAACTGGATTGAACTATCCTAGAATCTCTGGTATCAGTTAAATACCTACTTCCCTAGTGCAAATGGTGAGACACAGTTTGTCCCAAACCCATCTACTTATCTGGGCTTTTGTAGAGGTACCTCTGGAGGATTAGCTGTATCTGGGTAATTTTTTTGTGTGTATTAGGTAATTTTTAAATAAGATTAACCATTACTTTAAATTCTAATGTAGAAAAGTATTTGAAAGAGTTTTAAGCAGTTCTAGAGTTCTGAAGTCAATTTTTTTCTTCAGAAAATGTTAGTTCTAGTACTTGCCAACCAGAATTGGATAACATTCTCCTAATAGTGGCACCATGTTTATGTCTGTAGGCTTACTTTTCCTTCTTAAATTATGAAAGTAAAACACAACTTTGCATAAATCTAAAGAATATAGAATATTTATGTTCCACACAAACCCACATAAAATAACATGTAAGTAAATAATGTAAAAATCTGGCAAAGAAAAATCTTAAGGTGACCCAAAGCATATCATCTCATTGACCCATGGGAAATTTATGGCTGGGACATATGAATTGTGGAAAATCTTTCATTTTGTTTTGGATTTGGAAGGCCCTTTTGTGAAGTCTAAGAATCTCTTCGGATCAACCTTCTTCTTTCGATCAACAATATCCATGTTTTTTAACAGTGGAAAAGGAAGTCTTTTCAATTAAGCCCTTAAGATCTTTAAGAACCATAGTCATGTAACAGACCAGGTAAGGTTAAACCAGGGTCCACCAAAATAGAAATGGTGTTAAGAACTGACTTCTGCAGAGATAGAAATTCTAAAGTCTTGGCTGTCTTCCTCAGAATCCATAGTAACTTTTAGAACCCATTCATGTTAAAGTGCTGCCCATGTTACAGAACTAAGTAGTTAAAGGGAAAAGTAATTTGACCTTTAAGTTCAATCAAAGCTGTCAAGAGTCTGGGAGTAGCTAGAGTCCAGAGCAGCAACATTGGCTGGGAAGGGGTCATGGAGTGAGTGTAGCACACAATACCAGAGCAATGAGATATTTTGCAAAAAGGATCATGGATTTAAAAAAAAATCCAAATAAATAGAACAAAACACAAGCAAACACCACCGAAGTGTGTGTGTTCAGTATGTGATTGGCAACAGCTTTGTTCTTTGCACTAAACACAGTGACTGGAAAGTAGCAATTTACAGAGAACATAGAAGCTTGCAGAAGACAACGTACAATACACCTATTTGTATAGTGGAGAATTTGGTCATGTCTTTTTGGATTTTGCAAAGCTTACACGCATACACAAGGGAAGTACATTGCCCAAAGACTTAGGATTTTCATGTTGATTTGATTTCATAGCTCATTGTCATCTGGTCACTTCACCTCAAGGGTACCTCTAGCCCTACTTTACTAGCAAAACACAGCAAAGACAACGAAGGAAGAGACAGCCTATGGAGGGGGTCCACAGTGCCTGGCTCAAGGTGGTGGTTCTGACCCTACCCTGTGGGAACCGCTGAGCCCTCTGACAGGCGAGGTGCAGGATCTCCTAGACATCACTGGGCTACGTGGAGGCTTACCCAAGACAAATATCTCGCTTTTTAAATCAGCCTGGAAAAGCCATAAGAAGTTAGTTAGTTTTCATCTTCAGTATCCGGCCTTCAGGAGGAGCTTTCCTGTTTTGTTTTTTCCATGCACACACAGCATGCCAAACTCCCGAATAAGGGCAGACCGAGAAGGGTTTATTTCTGCAGACAGCTCTTCCATATGGCTTCCCACAGTTTTCACTCCACAAGCATCGGTTGCTGCTTCAATACAGAACTCACAGGCATAGCAGAGAAAGACTTATAGAGGGAAGTTGGCATAGGGAAAATGTTTGACTGCAATATAAATGGCTAAGAACATATACGAGAAATTCTGCATCTTTAATAGAATGCTTAATAATTGGGTTCAAGCCTCCCTCAGATCTGACCTGTTTTCTCTGGGCCTATTTGAAAAGATGCAAGGTAAGGTAGAGAGAAATTTTGCTTAATATCCATCACATTTCATAGATCGTGTCAATCAGTTGTTGGGGGCAAACTTCTCAACATAACACATAAGAAAGTAGGGATTTTCTGGGGAAAATGGTGAAATATATTTAAAAACTGAATATTGTGCTAAGTCAAAGTACCTTGTGACTATTTTAGTATTCTTCTAAAGTAAGATTTTAAATGTGACAGTGATAGGCTAATCTTTTGTGTGAGTATGCTTTATTTTCTTTCAGTAGTGGAAAAGATCTAGCAATATACCATCTGGAATATGATTTGGCTTGTGAGAGGATTTGCAGGACTAAAGGACTTTTAAATCAAAGTATGCGGTTTGCTCAACTCTCACTTAGGAAAATTTTCATAGTAATTAATAATGTTTGTCCTGAAATCTCCAGTTTCAGGGGATGAAATACATCAGGCATTTTCCTTTAAGGGTTGTGGCAGGAAATGCTTGATATTCTCCAATATCTATTCTCTTCTTCGTCTGTCCTCAGTCACAGAATCCTGGATATTAGAAGGGCACATGGCCATTCTGAATAAAGTCTATTTCCCAATCTTTCTTGTATCTAGATGTGCTCATGCTATAAATTCTGACATGTGAAATTTCTGGGAAGTGGCTATCATGGGAGAAGGCATAAGCTCCCCTTTTCTTTTCTCCTTCCTGCTGGCTGGAATGAGGAAAGGGCTGCTGGAGCTGGTGCAGCCACTTTAGACCATGCAGTGGAAGCTTGTTATTGACAATGGGGATTGCCAAAATAAAATGGAATCTCCTGGGTTCTTTGATGACTGTGGAGCCACATACCATCCTGGATGCCCTACATTTATGTGTAAGAGAAATATACTTCTAGCTTGTTTAATCTATAATTATTTTGCATTTTGGCACTGTAGTTGCCCCAAACTTGACTGATACTATTCTGTAAACATCAAAGTTCTATAAACATCAAGGCTCCCAGAGAAAAAATATTTAGCTGTTGGAATGATGTGGATAAACAGCTAGAAGGATCATTTGAATATTAAGAAGAATCAGGGCTTGATTTCATGTTGTAAAGTGCTCTAGGGAATCACCTTCGGATGGAGACATCCTTATGGAACCCCAATAACTGAGTTTCTTGGAAGAAACACAAGAAAGAGTCTATCTTTTCTTAAACAGTTTCCATCACAATTTTAATCCACATGCTATAAGCCTCTTATAAAATATTCTCTTAGATGAAATTGGAATCTCAATTACAGAAGAGCTGAGGATTATAACACTTGAATTACAATGTCTCAGAGAATACTTCATAAGAATAAAATTGCATTAATTTAACATGGGTTAAGTAAAAAATGGTTGATAGGGGTTGATAAAAATACTGTAATGATTTCATGCATCCTATACTATGCCTATTTGCTTGTTAAAATATTGTTTTTTATTTTTTATTTGCTTTCAATGATAGGTTACTTTCTTTCTTTGAAAGGAGCATAACTTCTACTTCTTGAAATGGAAGAAATAGGAAGTCTTATTAAAGAACTCAAGTCAGCAATTTGTTACAGAGTCAGATTTAGAGTTACTTTATAATAACGGCCTAAAATTTGTAATTGATTCAGTTTGCATGTATATTTACAAGCACAAATAACTTCAGTCAACTTATAGTCTTTCTATGAACAGAGAAACAGATTTATAAGGTTTCAAAAAAAACTCAATGGGGATTAAAATTTAACCTTTGCTCTCAAATATGATATGAAATAGAGAAAAAAACCCTTCATTTTCTGGAGTTAATTCTTTGATGTAGTTATTAAAGTCTTATTTCAAAACATTGTTGAGCATACGTTTATTCTCTCATATCATTGTGCAAACAACTGAAGTCTAATGCATGTATGAGATGAGCTTAATTCTTGTGGGAGAATAAACCCATTTAAATACTGGTTTTGTCCTTGATACTAAAATGATGAGTTCTTCATCTCTCTAAATTAGAGAACTCCAATTCTAGAGGTACTTTCCCACTTAGTAACTAAGTTTAAAGGCTGAAGAACAAGTAGGGGAAGGCAAGGAAGAAATACTTTGGCTTTAAAAAGAAAGCCACAGAAAGGGAGAATAAAAGCAAATTCTTAGTCTTAGATATTATCTAAAGTATTATTACTTTAAAAATTCCCTAATTTCCTGCCAGCTAAGATCAAATCTCAAAGGGCGAAGAGCAACGAGTTTAAAGTATTCCATTTATTCAAAAATTCTTTTCATATATAAGATGAATTCACACAGATGGGTGGATTTGGAGATGGGGGTTTGGAAGATTATGCAAATGGCATTTCTCAGGTGTTGGGGCTTCCTAGTACAGAAACTTGACTCTACCAGAGCCTTCGTGTTTTCACTTATATCAAGTTCAGAGGATTGAATGTGAGGCTGAGTTATTACTTGAAGGCTATCACCATTTGTCTAACAGAAAATGATTTCAGGATCATTCTGATCATAGGAGCAAAATTTTTCTGTGGTGGATTGATTTTAAGCTGTGATTGTCATTAAATCTTTTTCCAAGACCAGTCATTAATTTTGTTAAAAATCTTTTAAAATGTTATCCCTAGGGGAGAGTTAAATACCAGCAGAGTTGCCAGCAAACAAGTCTGAGATGGATACTTTGTTAACTGCTACAAAACAAAGTGTTCTTTCTGAGTTGTCATTAATTTAGTTTTGTGGAAGTACAAGCCTCAGACAGTCAGTGCCAAAGGTCATCCTGCCCTCTGGCTCTGCTGAACCTGCTGATGGGTGGGAAACAGGGAGGCAGTGAGCCCACTAGGTGACGGAGGTTGACCAACACAAAGCTGACACCTTTGAATGGGATCATTCTCCTGCTGATCTTCAACTAAAAAAAAAAAGCTAATGATTACTTTTTAGTCTTACATATATTTTAGTTTTTCTCCTCAATTTGCATATAGCTGCTATGAAAATGTATCTTTAAAATTTTTGGATCGAGGCCATGCTGATGATGTTAAAAGTTAGCAACCAATAAACAAGACTTTTTAGATCTTGTAAGATGGCACAAATCTAAATACATACATCTAATTAAGTCCTTTTAAAGACATGCAATAAACCACACTCAAGATGCAGTTACCTCAAATTTTGGTGAATTTACTTCCTGTTGATAAGAGTATTTAGGGAGGAGAGGAGGTGAGTAGGGCTGGGTAGGCTGAGAAAGTGTAGAGACCATGTCTGAGACAGAGGCCAAGGGAAAATGAAAGGGAGGGGAGGAAAGCAGAGAGCTGGGAAAAGGTGTAGACGTTCGATCTCCAGGGGAAAATGAAGGCAGCTTCAATATTAAGAAAAGACAAGATGTGATTATGCTAGTATCCAGAACAAGGTTACACGGTCTTTAAAGACTATCCCCAAAACATAAATAATTTTAAAGTTACCAAATACCCTGCAGAGTGGCATTTGGGACAAGTCCTTGCTTTAAAAAATGCACTTTTTCTTTTGAATTTGATTCAAAATTGCAAATGGGTAGGACCAGTTTAATTGTTCTGATGCGGGTGGCGGGAGATAAGAAGCCCCGTATCCTATTTTATAATAGATTTATATAACGGCGCCTTATAAACAGGAAAGAAAAGCACCTCCAAAACCCTGCAATGATTCTAGCTTGCCTGTAACCCAGGTCAGTCTGTAAATAATCTGTTAGCAACCTACGGAAACCGTGACCTCTACGTGCGTGCCTTCGTACGTGCGTGCGTGGCTGCGTGTGTGCGCGTGCGTGTGCGTGGCGAGAATTGGCTGTGAAACTCACTCCCTGACCGCACCCTTCGGGTATTGCCTGCGACTGGCTCCAGGGAACCAAGACCCAGGTATAATTACGTCTTACAATTGATTACATTGAAGGGGAAACTCGTTTTTTTTAATAATTAACTTAAAAATTTTGACTTCGGGTGTTTCTAGGTAGTGGGTTTACACCAATGCACCCATGGCTGGCGGGGGTCTTTGCTCAGGTGACATTTTCTCTTCTGGTTGAGGAACTAGCCTAACCTCAGGGTTTGAGGGTGTCCAGGGTCGTCATGACCCTGTAGTATGGACCAAGTGCCTCTGTTTTTTATTGGTAAGATCTTAATAGAAAACTATGGGGTTTAAAAATTATTTTCCTTTTTAAAGATTTTTAAATAAGAGGATCTGTGGGGGAAAGTGACTTGCCTAGCAACATAGCATGACTCAGTCTTTTTGTTTCATAATTTCAGTATTTGCCAGTAATTCTATTTGCTTTTTAAATCACAGATTAAATATTTGAGAGGTCAAGTTTTGGTTTAGGTTTTAAAAAGAAAAGTTTACAAACTAAATATTTAGGGTATTTTCCCTCTTCGTTGATTAAAATCATTGCACAAGGTTCTTTGTAATATGAAGCAGTAGTAGTCTTAAGTGATCACTGACTGAAATGACCTCTTTAGATTGGAGTACTATTTTTCTTTCTTATGTTTTCCTTGTTTCTCTTTTGCAAACTGCCATTACATCAATGTATGGTGTATAGTTTTCTCATCCTGGAATTAGACTAATCTGTGTATCATTTCCTCATCTCTACAGTAAGGATAATAATATAACTCACCTCTTTGAACTTTGAAAAGTAAAGGTGTAGAGTTCTTAAAATAGTGTCTAACAGTAAGAGCTCAACTTTTAGCTATTGGAAAATGAGGGAGACTATATGAATTATAAAGATGGTTTAAGTATGAATTTATAGTCAAATCATTAATGGAATTATATATTTACATCATCATATTAATATTTGGTGTCTCCTACACCCCTCCACCCCAGAATTATACAGTGCTTGTGTTTCTTTTAAGGCAATGTCAAAATTGATGTTTTTTATTAATACGATTAACTGCACTGGCTGATTGTAGTAAGATTGGTTAGTTCTTCAGTAATTAGGCAAAATTAAAATACCTCATTACTGGTTTTTGCTGCAGTGCTGTCTTCCTTAGGGGCTCTAGCATCTGTGGGGGTGGCTACCAGGTACTTTAAGCAGTCAGGTTTCCTCTCCTCTTCCTCCTCTTCAATGTGCAGGCGTGGTATCACCTCTGTGCCATCATGGCCATACCACAAGGTATCTGGTTTTTGAGATTCTGGTCCTCTTTGGATGCCTGACACCAACTCGTCACAGAGTTCCTCATCTTCCTCTCCAATCACAGGGAGGTTTTTAGGCAAGGGACCCACATCAGTGTGTGTAGAGGCCACAAACTTATCACCTAGGACTTCAGGTACTTTTTCAGGGTGTGCAAAGCCCCTTCTCATTTTTGTCAAATCTGCAAACTTTTTTGGAGCTATCTTTCGGGGATCCTGAAGTGGCATTGTCTCAGAAGGCTGGACTGCAGGTGAGGTCACACCGGAGTGGGGGACAGGTGGCAGAGAGGAAGGTGGTTTGGCAGGTACAGATGCTGGAGGCAGTGGGAAGAGAATAGAGGGTTCCTCCTTAATTTCAAGGATGATCTCCTCCAGGATATTTGGTTTGGCCAGGTCAGCTGATAATGTTAAAGCACTAAGCTTCTCTAATTCATCCAAGAAGTTGTCCAGAAAAGGAGGTGGTGATGGGGCCAAAGTGTTTGCCGGTGGACACTTGGCTGTGGCGGACAGCCACCCCTGGGCGAGTCCCTGTGGAGCTGCTTTATCTGGGCCAGGTGAAGCTTTGTGCATGGGAGGAGGGACTGGTTCACTGGAAGCCAACTTAGAAATGAGCAGGGATGATGAAGTTAAAAAGATAAACCAAGAATAATAAAGATGTTATCAAAACACAAAGACAGAGAAATGCAGGAAAAGGATGGTGGTGGATATAAAAAATATTTTATGCTATGGTCTAGATTTGAAGATATTTTGCTGAATTTACATAAAGTCATTAGCCTGTTAATTAGAAAGTTATCTGAGAAATGAAAGTCTGCTTGTATTTGGAAGGGGTATTAAATGTCATATGACAAGATAAAACTGTCGGAGAGATTATGGTAGACAGGGAAACCTTAAGAAAGTTGATTTAATAGATTACCTTTTTAAAACTAGGTTTCCAGATACTCACTTAGGACTATAAATACAAATGATTCTGAACTAATATTAATGTAGAATGAAAACCAACAATTAAACCTTTTTTTATTCCCTGATTTTGTTTAGTGTTCTTTCTTCCTGTAGTAATGCCAAATCTTTTGAACTTAATAATTTTCTCAGTTATGTTTGCAAGGTGATTGTAACATGGCATAAAATAACTTTATATCATTATACATGAACACATTTCTAAATGAGTAAGTCCTGAAAAATATTTTTCATGAACAAAAACTCATGATCAGAGCAAAACTGAACTTATGTTACTTACATTACTGATCTTAATACTTCAAAGTTTTAAAATATCTGAAGTAAACATTTACATAGAACAGAAGCGTAAGTTGTTAATGGAGGTGAACCTCTGCTAGGCCCCCATTCTCTCTCAAAAGCTTGACATTTTATGTAAACCTTGTAAGTATAGTTTATGAAGCTTAATCTCACTAAGTAAAAATATACTTCTATATATCTTAATATTATATGCTGTATTTTGGTTATATTGAACAAAACTGAATTTTAATGTGAATTCATTAAAAGTAGTTCTAGATATGCTGCCTGGTAACATTCTAATACATTTATCTATCATTGCTGGACTAGAAAGAATACTATATGCTACACATATGAAGGCCTTGAGAGAGGCTGTCTGTGGATGACATCGTACTTGATTCTCTCCAGGTGGATGATTTGGGTTTGGAAAGAAAAGAAATCTTAAAGAGAGATTGTGGAGATGCACTTTCCAGCTGACTGTTCAAGGTGAGACTGTACTCAGCACTGTGGTCCTAGGGCCTTCGTGTACATCACTGCACAGTGCAGCCCCTGCTTTATTTTGAATTCTGTGTCCTACAATAGGAATGGGGAATTAATGGAATTTATTTCACTGTTGTTTTTTTTAAAGCAAATAACGATGTCATGTCACCATGGGGTGGGAGAAATGAGACAAAAATGTCCTAAAACTCATAGTAGCATACTAACAGAAGATTCAGGACTAATGGCTGCTTAGCACCCGAATAAAGTGATACTATACATGTGGTCTGTGACCAGATAGACACTCTTAGCAAGTCCACTACATGTTCATTTTTAGTAAGATAGAAATTACCTAAGTCTCATTTGATAGTCTAGGGAAGTTCCCATTATTGGTTAGGGTTCTATTTGATGCTTTTTGTTATACAACACAATAACAGATTTGGAAAGTCTGTGAAATATATAATAATTCAAGATTATTACTTTTCACTTTCTCTTTCTCTCATGGACAAGGATAGTATGTGGATGAGGAAGAAAGAACTTTAAATTCCGTAACTGTCATGACTGCCACTAACAGTACTACCTGCTGCCGCTCCAGTGCTGTGGCCACTAGAGTCCCCAATACACATATTAAAAGGTTCAAAGTACGTAGCTTTACAGTGGACTTGCTTCTACTGTAAGTCAAAATAAGTATCCCAAGATCCCCATATCACAAAAATACACCTATAAAACAAAAACCATATAATTATCTTTTCTTCCAAAAGCATTGGAATTGTATTCCATTATACTAAAAGCAGAAATACCAGATATAATATCAACTTGCTTTTGAATCTCCCCTGAAGTAAAAATAGCATGTCAAGAAGTGTGATTTGAATGTGTCAAATGATTCATAAATCACTTAATCAGGTCCTTTCTTTATTTGCAAAGAGGAGTTAGAAAATAAGATATATAACATTTAGTGTACTTTGGATGTCATGGTTTAGAAGTACCTTATAATCCTTTTCTTTATGGACATAAACTGTTTAATGTATTTTTTACCAGCAGTGAGAATAAAACACTAGTTATTAGTGAAATGTGTACACTTCTGTGTTTATAAAATGTAATATCTGGTATTCTAAGAAAAAGCTTAGGAAACTGAAAATACATTTAAATCATATTCACAACAAAGATGAAAGCATTGTGATCTAAATAAAATATTACACTGCCAATATTTATTAGAACCTTATGGAAGCATTTCTTCAATAATCCTTTGTAGATAGATGCTTACTGTTTCTTTAAATTTTATTTGAAGGTACTGTCACTTGGAAATCTGGTAGTTCTTTTAAGATGACTGAATGGTAAATAAGACAAATATGTGGATGAAGATTCTTTTTATTAGTAGGAACTACTGAAGTAAGGATGTTAATCTCTTAAGTGCCAAGCTCTGGTAGTGAAGTAAATATACTAAAGAGGATTCTGTAAAACTTTATCACCAATCAAACAGAATTGCTAGTGTTTATAAATTATTGCATTATCCAATGATAAAGTATACTCTTTCAAATACCTTGGAACTAAAATCCAGTCTTCAAAGAGGAGTAGAATAAATAAAATTCCCAGCCTAGTCCTTTTAAAAGAAAATGGTTCTCTTAAGGTAGTAGAGTCTTCGATCATTTACTTAAGTAAAATCCTTCTAAGACTTATTTTCAAGGAGTAGTTTAGGTCACTGGGGATACTATCTTGTAATGATCTCACAGTGGAACATGAAATGACTTCACATTTTAATAGAGTCTGGTATTTTGATTATTTTGCTAGCTCTAGATGGTTTATTTTTCCATGTTTCAGCCTGAATCTCAATTAGAATAATTTATAAACTATGGGATTAACATTAAAAAAAATTTGGAAGTACTTATAATATATTTTGAAAGTAGTTCCTTGGTAATTTAGTTTTATACTTGGAAGTTAATGAAAAAGAAAAATCCCTAACTACCATCCATAAAAAGAACATAATATATTAAAATTCAATACAAAATTAAGAAAAAATTCACATTGTGAGTAAAGAAAGTAGAATAACCTTTTCTAATTAATGAGTTTAGGGAGCAAAGTCTCTTTCAGACTACCTGTTGAGAAAGATAATTATTTTGAGCTACTAGCTCAAGTGAGATGGTAGAACTGGCTTGTAATTGTCCTAAAACTAATAAAATTCACTAATAAAATAAAATTGCTTATAATAACCAATGACACTTTCTTTCAACCTAATAAACAAACTGACCTACAGACCTCAATTAAAAAATTACACTCTATCTCTCTTTCTTTATTATAAAACCCTGAGACTTTTATAGGATTTCATTAACATAATTACCATGAGTTGTTGAAATAAACCATTTGAGGAATCTACGTACCTTTTCTATAGATCATCTATCTATAGATGTACATACATACATATAATCCACATAAAGCATATTTACAAATCAAACTTTAGAAAAAAAATGCTTCAGAAAAACCTGAGCTTCAAAAAGCAGATATGTATGTGTATGTACAGACATATATAGGATTTTATGATACTAATGTTTTCCCTTTCAGTATTTTAACTTGAAAATGAAATTATTATCAAAATCAAGCATTAAACCTTATGCCAGCACCCATAAGAAAAATCAAATGATATTACCTTGATGTGGCACTTAGAAACATGATATATATTTCTTTTGCTTTGCAATAAGTATAATGTCCTAGTCTAAAATCCTAAAATCACATATTGATTGTCTTATTCCAAGCTACCATGTATTATCCTAATATGCTAGAAGGTCTTCTTACCTTGTTTGAACTGAAGCTGTGGATTCTATCACTAGAGTAACTGTGGGGTATTGGAGGTTCTGGGTAATCCTCAGCACCTTTGCTTGTATTCTTCTTGACAACTTCTACATAGGAAACAGGGAAGATGCCTTGTCTGTTGGTTCCGGGGATTTTACCTTCATACCAATTTTGATCAACTCTTTTAAGAAGAATAACTCTGTCTCCCTGTAATGAATATTAGGAAAATGCACTGTAAGTAGAGATGTGATAACATACAAAATATAATTGTCAGTTTTCTGATAAACAGGTTTTCCATATGGAAAAGTTTTATCTCCAGTTTTATTTTTTATTTTTTTTTAGTCAAGAGAATAAAGTAAAGTCTGAGAGCTGCCTCCCAAATTACAGATTATCAACATATGTGCAATTTAATCATCCATTCATAACAGAGTCTTCCCTAAGGATGGTTGGTTAATGTGAATAGGCTTACACATATTCATACTGGTACCAATGTGAAATGACTTGTATATGTTATTGCAAAAAGCAGAATAGTTTAACAGGCGACATCTGAATGACAATGTCCTATCACTGATAGATTCATGGAATGTTCTTTTGTAGGAAGAGCTTGAGAAAAGTACAGCTCAGCTCTCTGTGATGATGTGTCTGAAATGGGTTGTAGAAATCACCCTCTAGAAGGGATGAAGTTGAATGGCACACTGTTTCCTCTTTTTTAATCTACAAGGGCTAAGTAATAACCAAGAATTAAGCTAAAAGGATGGGGCAAAGAAATCCATAGCTGCAGTCAAGGCTGACATCCACTTGGTCTGCATCAGGACAGAGCAACAGCACCATGCATTCTGATTGGTTGGTAGCCATGCCATAGTGGTCATTAAATATTTTTATAGAGACCCTGGCTTTTGCAATAATAGAACTTTCTATGATCACTATTCCTGCTAGTGATCAAGCCAATGCCACAAAGCCCAGTTTAAATTTTAACTCAAAACCACATGTGGTCCTGAAATGAATAGGGAAGATGTGGTTAAACAGCAAATCACTGCAGCTGCATATAGCAGGTGCTACGGAAGTTTGGGCAGCTGCCCCTGACAGGGTGGTGGAGGTGACACACAGCCGGAACTTCAGCACAGTACCTCCTCCGCATGGCACTCAAGGTGAAAATTTTCTTTTTGCCAAAATGCTGGATGGCTTATATAGCCTGTCCCACCACCATTGAGCAGAACATACAGAAGCAAAGTTAGTCTCCCTAATATTAAAATAGCACTGATTTTCTCTGTAATACACTGCTGTCGCTAGGCTGATGGTGCAGTTATAAGTTCTATTTCACCATCAGGCATGAGAGTTTCTAGAACCACTCTGCATGTTACTGTGTAGTCCATGTTATGTACAGACATGCTATTACTTTAAACAGATGCATGTAATTTCTTAGCAAACAATGAAAATAGTTCATTGAATCATTTTCAACTGTGTACAGTGGCAATATTTGCACAGAATCCCCTTTGTCAGGATTGCCTGTATCCTCCCATCACAAATCCAGTGCATATATATATTTTAAAGTATCTCTGAGAAGCTTTGTGCTCCACAGTAAACTTCACCTGGAAGACTACAAGGGTGTTAGGTGACAGTGACTCAGAGCTGCTTTCTGGATTCAATGTAGAAAATGGGGAAAACACAGAAATATTTACAGAAAAAGATAACCTATTTTATACAGACTTTCAAATGCACCCATGAAGAAAACAGCCAGGCTACCTTTCTCAGCGATAGCTCCACATTTGTGTCAGCACTGAAATTATATTTGGCTATAGCTTCTCCAATTTCTCCAGGCTGGGCTGGGGGAGGTGGTCTTGCAGGCTGTGCTTTTTCAGGAGGAATGAGTTTCTGTGAAGGAAAACAGTTATTTACTCTTGGCCCATGGTGACTTTGGAAACAAGAACCATGTCAGAGGGAAGGGGAGGGGCTTACCTCTACGTAGGAAATTGGAAAAATGCCCACTCTTCCACGGTGCTCACCCTCATACCAATTTTGATCAATTTTCCTGAGGATATAGACAGTATCTCCTTTCTTAAATGATAACTCCCTGGAAGAGAGATGTTTAAATGATTTTTTTCTTGATGTATAGTGATCAGTTTTAAGATCAACATGTTCACTAGATCTGTATTTGGCTGGGAAATATATTTTCAATATTAAAAATCTGTTGAGCCCAGTTACCTAAGGATTTTCCTTGCAAACTCTTGGAATTCACTTATTATAACTTTAGAAATGATTTAAAAAAGAACAAGTATAAACATCATGTCTGATAGAAATCACAGGCAAATTAATATGAAATTTAAAGTGAGGGATAGGCTATTGCTAGCTAGTCATTAGTTTATAGTGGAGGAGTTGTAAAGCTTGGCATAACGATGGATTAGTTCTGCACCAATTTTTTTTGTCCTGAGCTAGTTAGCTAGTAACTTACATCTGTCTTTCTATCTCTTTTTGATAGGCTAAGATATACAACAGGGAAAATAAATATCATTTATCCTTAGCACAGAAATGCTAACACCAGAAAAATTGTTATTTGTGGGTCCTTGAAGCTGGTTGACTGTTAACTGAAGTAGAATATTTTGGTAAGGAATTTATTTTGTGTAACAATAAAGATCTTATGCTTTTATTTTTCAGTAGGCCTCAAAGATAAACATATTTTAAGTTCAAAGACATATACCAATTGCTTGTTGCTTTCCTTCTATCTTTTGTTTTTTAAAAATAAAAATATTTCTCAGATACTAATTATGCTTTCTTATTTTGGCTGTTTCTGAGAAAACAGTAGGTAAATTTGGGTATTTAAGTTGTAAATACATTACTCATTTTGAATAATTCATGCTTGAATTCTCCCTCTCACTATATCAGGTTTTTATGGCTTCATCATCCAGGTAATTGTGTCTGTTACTTCACCTCCAAAATTGTGCTTTGTTGTTATTGCCTATCTTTCTCCACTTTCCTATATATCTGCCTCCCCACTCCCAAATCTTCTGCATTGTTTAGTTCAGAATCTTGAGTTGGATCATTTATTTGTGCAGAATAGATAATAGGAAAGGTTTATATCAGATGTAGAAAATTGCTCATTGATTAAAAGAATTAATTGAAAAACTGTTGCACATTAAAAGATTAGACATTTTACATTGAAAGTGCATTAAATTTTCCATAACCCTAAAGACAGAGGATTGACAAAGCCTTACATTCAAATACAGTACTTCCCTCTTTATGCAAGTGCCTGATGTAGAAAACAAAAAACAAAATGTTTAATGCTTACAATCCAACAGTTCATTTGTACCAGCTATGTTTTGTTTCTGGAAATGAGACTAGGAAGCTTAGCTTTAAAAAAAGGTAAATTAGAGACAACTAATTACTCTGTTTTTAAATATGAAAAGACATCTTTTCTATTTATAAAGGCTTGTGTTTAAAAATTTGAAGTCCTCTAGATAAAGACAGTAGTCTCAACAGTTTTCAAAATTGTGTCATTCTCATCTCAGAACTGGAATTTCTGAGTCTCATGTTGATGTTTGCTTTCTCCCGCCCTCTCTTTTCGTATAGTACCCATTGGCAAGCTTTAAAATGGCAGTTTATCTCCTTTTCCTATTTAACAATTGGACATTACGTTTGGTGAGCTACTTAGCTGTGTTTATTAAAGTTTCTTATATCAGGTAAAGAAAAATAGCTTTTAAAACAAATATTTATTTAAAACAGATGTATCTGTCTCTTGTTTATAAGATGTGAGGCACAGAAAGCTCTCAGAGCTAGCTATTAATTGAAACCACTAAAAAATGGGGCTGGTGCTTCCAGTGCTGTCTGCTGTGTGACCTTTCGAAGCTTCACAAGTCATCCATAACCTTGATTTTTGTGTCAAATAGGTAACTACTTTGGGGACGATGAACAGCTGCTCTGTACATCTTTGGAGAACAGAACAAGAGAAACATGATTAAGCTGCAACAAGATAAATTTATTCATGGTATGTGGGAAACATTTTTTTCCTTACTAAAATTATGGGAGGGCTTCCATGGGGAATCACGTAGTCTATTTCTCTGAAGGCTTATTCTGCTAGACTGTTGGTTTAGGAAGGTCTTGTAAAAGGTGGGGCTTGTGCAGACAACCCGTCCGAACAGCTGTGCCATTTACATCCCCATGGGCAGTGTGTGGGAGAGCCAACTGCAAGACATTCACAGTGTGGATGTGACCTTAGGAGGTTGAAGGGCTTGGCACTTGGAGCACAGAAAGCCCAGGGACACAATCAACACTCGTGACACCTTTCTCTGCATTGCATGCCATCTTTTTCCCAAAGCCTTTTTTTTATTAAGGCTTCCCCAAAAGCCTGCGAGCCCCAGCGAGGACACCCTTCCTGCTCCATGCCCTACCATTCTTCGGTTCATACATTTAAGGATACTTTTGCTTGATTGACACAAGAAGAAATGGACTCTGTGTGTTCTATATCATTATTTTATAAAAGGACATGCATCGTAGAAATTGTCATGCCATGTCCAGGGAACAGTAAGGATGAGAGTGCAACAGAGACAAAGCAGACATTACTTATCGCATCAAAGATGACACTTTTCCTCAGGAATTTTTTTAAACACCAGATTAAACCATGCTCAACATATTAATTTCTAAATAGCATTTTCTTTTTAGTTCATTCCCTATCTCAGCTGCATTCCCACATTCTGAGTCATCTTTTTTATATGTGTTATGTCAGAGACAGTTTCTAGTCTCTATTCATACAATATATATTTTTGTGAATAATACATTTTGGTTACTGTATATATTCAGTCTCAACAACACAGTGTAACTTAATACCAATTTGCAGTTTATTCAGTTCATCTTGAATTGTAATGGAGACCAAAGTTCCTTAAGTAAGGTCTGTGCACATGGGTCATGACAGATCTGAAAGGCTCCTTCTTATTTAAATGCTTAGAACTAGCCTTCCTCAACCACATGCCCATCTGATGAATGAGTTCCTAAAGAAAAAAGGGAGAAAAAAATACTGCAACAAAGAAATATGAACACACCAATATCAAAAGACCACAGGAGAGAACTTTGTTCAGGATCTCTAAGTTTTGAGCATTTTGATGTGAAAATTCTACTATCGGAATCTTTGTACACAGTTCTAGTCTTAGTCCACAAACTCTCTTTGGTATAGTTGTATAAATAGATGTTATCAAATTCTCCCAGTTATTGTTAATTACTCCCCAGCACTTTATTTTCATTTCATTCTTGACACAAAAATTCTAGATAACATGTTTAGTGTAATTGAAAACTCAGTGTTTCTCAACTAAATTCAAAATGAAAATAAAATCAGCCCTATCCCAAATAATTCTGATGGAGCCATTTCATTACAGAAAATTGTTGAAGGGGGAATTAGGCTTTGTTTGTAATACATCTCATTGCAATATTTATCTCTTACTGTATTACTAAAGTATTTAAAGCCAACTTAAATCATATGATGCATACTTATCTTACTCACTTCGATGTCTGAGCTTTAAAATCATAAACAGCTTTTGCAGGCAGTTTCTGAAATGAAAGGTAAGGGATTAGCACTGAGAATTTGGATTTCCTACAAGAAAGCAGTTTCACATGAATGAAAGAGAAATGAAACCTCAAGGAATATTAACCATATGTAATGAAAATCCTATATGCAATTCATAAATAAATCACTGAGTTCCTTATTTAGACATTTAAGCTGTAATAGGAATAATATTTAAGCTGTAGCAGGAATATAATAGATGACTTATTCACCATAACTACTGAATATCTTATATCACATTAGGAACTAAGGTGGATGAATGCTATATAATAGGGGAATAAAATGCCTGCAGACAAGTCTGTCCTACTTGTAATTTTGGCTTTTCCAATGATAATTGTGGAGTGTCTATTGTGTATTGACACAAGTCCTCCTGAATCATAATAAAAGGACAGGAAAAATTCATGAAGGAAGTCATCATCCCTTTTACTAAACACTTATTAACATAGTAGCAAATAATTATTAGCCCAGTTATTACTGGGAGGCTAGTTAGTGACCAGAGGTATAGGTTTAACCCTCTTGCATTGCCTGGAGGTTTCAGGAATTCTTAGCACATGGTAAGTAAACCAGCTGCTCATCTTTTAGTCGTGGTGTGAAGTGACACTTGCCCACCTTCACCTTTGGGGCCCTCAGATCTGCCTGGGGCACCTTGTGCCCTCCAGCTAGCTACTCTAGCTCTTCCTTCTCCACTTCCTGTAATCCCCTCACCACTCTCCTTCATGTCTCTGGTGAACTTTAGGCAAGCTGGAACATTCCTGACTTCTCTGGGGTATGCACTGGACTGTATCAGACACTTGTAGAGATCCTGGATTGGCTGCCAGCTGGAGACCAGCTTTAGGTTTCCATCAGACCTTCACGCTCCCAGGTAGTAGAAGCCAGAGCTCCAGCCCAGGCTCAGGGCCAGGGACAAAGCTGGTTGGTAGGTGGTTCCCAGGGGCCATGGTTTTTCAGGGATCCTCTCCCACAGAGCAGGCCAGCAGAAATTATTTATGTGAAATTTGTACTGATTTGCAACACAGTTTCCCTAGGGCTTTCCCCGAGTCACTGGCCAAAAATGTGTAGAGAGGAAACCTCCTTCCTCTGTGGGGCAGCCCAGCTCCAGACCTAATCAATCGTTCAGGGGTGTCACATCAAGATTTAGAGAGGCCTCACTGCCCTAACCGGCCTGCAGCAGGGAGAGCAGCAGTGAGGGTTAGACTGCTTACTGCTTTGAGTCCTTTGCTCAAGCACCAGCGAAAACTGTTTCGACTTTCTCCGTTGTCATTTTTACATTTTTAATTCTACTACTTTACTGGTTTTGGACGTAGCCCTGGCTGGTAAGAGCTTTATTAAGAATGTTGCTGACAAAGACCCAAACGCTCTTAAACTACCTCTTTCTCCGGAGTTCCTCTTCTTTCCCGTGGTGTGATTCTCCCCATATCGGTCAGAGTGGATGAGTAACTTCTGGGGAACTCATGGTCTGTAGGAAAGGACCGGGCCAATGTGAGTATCTACTTTGTTAAAAGCAGAGTTGTTTAGCCATTTTCCCTCGTGGCAACTATTTTCCCATCAAACTTGGAGAGACACCACAGTGAAAACAGGGCATGAAACAAGGGTAATCACAACTTTGTGATGGGCAGCCCAGCACAGAGCATTCCAGGAGAAATCCCCACGGTGCGGAAGCATGATGATCATAAACAGAACTGTCCCCTCGCCCTGACTGTTGTGCTGCAGACCTGGTGGGGACAGTTGTGCAGGGATTATTTAATCCCAAAGGTGTAATACTTTCTGTTTCTATTCTTTTTGCTCCAATATATCATTATCATTATAGGGCCGATAGAAGATGGAGAATTTGAAAATAGCAACACTTCGTAAAAGCTGAAACATTTTATGGAACAATTTAAGAATGTAGTAGCAAAAAAGAGAGACAAATAAAGCATGATGTTTGGTGACAGAGCTGCGGTCATGTCCATTCTCTCTCTCTCTCTCTCTCTCTGCTTTTAAATATGTAGTGAGTCTTCCTATGTCATCTTAAGGCTTAAGGTTTAAAAGGCCTTTAGCCATGGCTTTCCCTTGTGCTCAATGACCTTATCATAAAGTAAATATTTGTTCCAACAAATAAAAGGATAAAAATGATCTAAACTGAAAGTATATGAGTTGCCAAATTTGCTCGTGAAATACTGTTTTTGTTCACCTTAAAAGAGAATATAAATAATGAATTTCATTACAGAAGTATGATTACCAGTATCTCCTAATAGCATCTTATACCTTATGCATTTATATGTGGAAATGTAACTGGAGACTGAAACTGTTCCAGTAGCTGTGGTGTTAGAATTTTACCAGTATGAGACTGGGTCAAAATTTCTATATTCTTTTCCTATCCCTTTAATAAATTTAGCCATATCAAATAACAAGAAGCATTAAAAATAAAATAAATCTGCCTATAAAAGAATTAAAAATGTCCACCCATAAAAAGAAAACCCTCTTTAAAGTTTTGACTGTAAGGAAGCATTGTCTGTTCGTAGTAGGTGGGGTGTCAGTTATGTCACATAAATGTCTAACTGTCAGTTATGAATTCCAAAGTCTTTAAGGTTAGGAAGGCAACATGGCCACAGATGTTTCAGGTGAAGCTTAACCAGTTATTTTCATGAATGCAAAAGGGTTATGTACAGCTTATTTTACATTTTGAATTAATATGCTTTTATGATCACAGGACTCTTATAATCATCATAAATTTTAAATTACTTTTATTAATCTATAGACTATAAACTATTTTTCAATTGGGCTAAACAAAATTTTTTACTAAAAAATTTTACTAAAAAACATTTTAGTATTTTTAATTTTTTTACTAAATATTTTACTAAAAAACAAAACACCCTCAAAATGCATTCCAAAGCCCTCTCAAGTCTTTTTTCAATAATGTACTCTTATCTGTACATGAAATTTAGAGATGATGATATTAGGATATTGGAAAACTGGGAAAAATAGCTGCTTTATTAGAAAATGAGATTATGACATTCAGTCAGTGAAAATTTCAAAGAAGACACTGATTTTAAAAATTCTAATTTATTGGTTTTGAATTATGGTGTATAGTGTAAGTGAAGCAAAGAAAATACTAATAAAATAAGCAAACTTGTGCAATGGTAACTAATAGTTGGGCCATACATATTACATTAATATGAAATTTGAATTATATCTCTTCTTTGTATATAGAGATTATATTCTACACTACACATTCTGCATAACTAGGAGTCTGAATCTTGTTTCTGCTACCTACTCTCTGTGTGACCTTGGTGAAATTTCTTGTCTTCTCTGAGTCTCAACTTGCTCAGTTGTAAACAGTGCTTATAAAATGCTTATCACCTAGGTTTATGCCAGTGTTAATTAGGTAATGGATGTAAAGTGCTTTGCAATGTCTGGTGCATAGGAGACTGTGACAATCCAAGCTTCACCCTAGAATGTCCATTCCAACTTCTAAAAATATGCAGAGCAAACAGATTCACTTTAAGAATTAACGAAAAGAATTGTGTAAAAATATCAAAACATGCTGTACTTTTCAGTTATGTCAACCCCCCAAAAATGGCATGGCCTTGCATTCAAGGTGATCATCTGTGAAAACAGAATTAGGAATCACTTTTAACTTAAATAGCCTAATTCAAATGTCAGTATAGGATTGTTTTAGCAGAAATAGAATATAAGTAAATTAAGTAATGAAAAGGAAGAGAAAATGGATTCAGTGATTGATGGAGATGAGACTTACATATACAGCTTAAAGATGCATTCACAAAAATTTTATCCCAATTGTGTCCTTTAAATGGAGGTGTTAAATCCTACTCTCTTTTGGTTGTCCATCAATTACTATGTTACATGTATCAGTTTTGCTTCCTGAGTATTTTGATACAGTATCTTTTCTGTACGATGTGAGCAAATTATCTATTGATGGATTGACTATAAAGCTAATATAAAAATCAAGGAAAAGGTTATTTGTTAAACTATTGATTTTGATTCATTTTTACAACAAAAAAAGAGCTAACTCTAAGTTGTCAATCTCTTAAAGATACTTAAACTCAGTTATGGGTTCTGTCTTGAAATCCTTCAAATTGGTAAAATAAGCTTAATTTGTTGTTTTAATGTAACAGTTGTTTCAGCCTTAACATTAAAGGCACAGAATGGTTTTCCCTTTCAATTCTGAATGATTAAATTTTTGTGAATTGATGGTCACTTTAAGCCACACTTTGAGTCCAAATGTCACATGGGCAAATGAGAACTATTTAGTAAGACATGTTTGCACAACAAGCATTTGCTTCAGACACATAATGATGCCAAGTGGTCTCACAACTCAGGAACGATAAGATGTAGGAGTGGAAAATGAAAGAGCTGGAGGGTGGGTGTGTCTGAACCACAAGGGCAAAGAGGAAAGTCCATCCACCTTGGAGACTTGGCACACTCTCACGGTCTTGGTGGTGGTGGTAGTTGTTGGTCGCGTCCCCATCTTGGAAGGAGGCACTGTGAGGCATCCTCCCACAGTCGTTCTGGTACAATGGACAATGAATAGCACCATCTTGAGGCAGTGGGTGGAAAGGCTGGTGCCTGGGGCTCCTTTTTAGAGCTTTAAGTGATGAATTCCTTTCAGGAACATCTGGCAGCAGTTCACTGATGAGACGGTGCAATATACTGTTGTCTGGCAAACTCCCCCTTCTCTTTTCAGCTTTAATTTGGTCACAAATGTCTTTAAGGGCAGAGTCCAGAGCCTCAAATACAGATGTTTTACATTTTGCCTTTTCAGTCTTTTTGGGAGTTGAACTTTTTTTCCTCCGGAAAGGCACAGGACTGACTAGAAATGCAAGTTTAGAAAGGCCAGGGTCCATTTCTCGTCTTCTGGGCTCTTCAGTATTTTCGTGTTTAGCTCTTTCGTGTTTTAACATGGTTGTAAATCGAGTATAGGAGGCCGGGCATCTGCCTTTGCAGGAGCTGATGAGGTGCCGGTGATGGTGGTGGTGGTGGTGGTGGTGGTGGTGGCTGGATCCGTAAAAGCTTTCAGAGGATGTGAAAGAAAAGTGATCAAAATCACTCTCACTGCAAAAGGATGATCCTTCTACATGAATGTAGTCACTGTGGTCAGACACAACTCCCTCTTGGTCACTGTCGGAAAACTCCATGTGAGTTCTTGGTTGTTCGTCACTGGTCACCTCGATATGAATTGGCACCAGGGTTTTAGCTTTGTAGCTTTGTTGTACCTGAGAAGGGTGTCGACTTTGATTTTCTTCCTCCAGCAAAGACTCAATAGAAAATCGCCTTTTGGGACATAAACCATTTTGTTGTGGTTCCAGGGTTATAGGAGACAACATTTCATCTCCTAAATTTGGCATGGATTTTGACTTTTGAATCAACTTTTCAAATTCAGAAATGCGGGTGGGCACCATGTCCCTGGGTACCTCTTCAGTGGAGGATTGGCTCCATCCATGGAGCAGGCCCCTGTGCTGCTGCTCCTTTTCATACTGCATGATCCGCGACTTTACAGAGCAAATCACCTCGGAATTCATCAAATCCTTGCGGTTAATGCGGTGCATTTTCTTGTACATTTTTAGGAACCCTGGGACATCATGGGCTGACCTGTGTCGAAGCCTTGATCTGCCATTACTGCGGCCCTCCTGGATGTAGGGAGAAGCCCATGGCATGGGGCAGCTCTCCTTGGAGTCCTCTTCACATAACAGAGAGCCCAAACTTTCTGACTTGGATTTGGGGTCCTGGAAGCTATCACAGTCATCAGTTAGGAGATCATCACAACTACGGGATTTGATTTTGGGAGAAACTGTTTCCTCAGTGCTGCTCCAAACCTCTGCATTTTGCCGGGCCATTTGCCAGCCGTTCTTGAAAGTAATGGCTCTCTGTGAGTCACGAGGGACGTCCAAATGCTGTCGGTAAGTGTTACAGTAATCTAACTCATTGGAGGGGTTGCCATTGAGCCCTGAGTAACTGCAAAGGGATGAACACATGTCATCCCCACCTTTTAATCCGGGGCAGCGTGGTGGAAGAGAGACATTTGGAGAAGTTAAAAAGGTTCACAAAGAGGAGAGCATGTCAGTTAGCATCAGATAGCACAGCAAAGAAAGAACAGTTAGCATGGCTTAATCTAGACACTGTTACACATGTAGCTTCAACTTTAGAGAAGAGAGTCTGATTCTAAAGTAAGGTCATACTTTTCAATGAATGTGGCTTTACAGATATTAAAGTTAACAGAACCATTGTATAAAAGTAATTGGTGATGCTAACACACCTGTTTTTATTGCATCATTCATACATCTTTCTGCAAATACCATATGCCAAAAACACCAGAGTACCTTGAAAGCTAATAGCATGACCTGATAGCAGTTTAAAGGTTTAACAGTTAATGCCACAAATGATGTAGACTTAACTAACTTAATAGGGTTAGAATTTGAGTCTCTTTTAATTTATAATAACAGAGAGGAAAAGAGTAATTTATAAATTTACATTTATTTAGTCCTCCCATAACCATATCAAATAATTTTTCATGGGCATTAGATAGAAAAAGCTTTAGAGAAAATATTTCCCCAAATTGCAAAATTAATACGCTGTGAACTATTGTTGCTAATATTTTTCCAAGAAAAAAAGTAACTAGGGTCTCTTTAAACAAACCAGTTTGCCTCTTTAATTGCTCTACCTTCAGCCTTTTATTAGGCAGGCTTTCATAAGGATAACTGGATATAATGTAAAACTTTCATCAGAGGTAAGTGTATCTTTGCTTTCTTCCAGGGAAGGCCTTTTTAAAAGATATTGTTCTCAGTTGATAATAGAGAGCTAAACCTGACCTAATTTGGAATAAATTTGGAAATATTCTTTCCTTTGGCTTTGTTGAGTTAACTGATAAATGAGAGGCCAAATTACATCTACAGGGACATTTTCTTCTTAAAAACATAAACCTAGTAGAGGAAAATCATCTGTATTAACAACTCTTGCCGTACAATCTTCCCCAGATTCTTCAAAAGTAGATTAGCATATTAAGTAGATACGTAATATTTGGGAAAGGAAGTTGACTTAACATTCCCTACAATAAAAACAAATATCCAAATTAATCAAAATCTGTTTAACTTTCCAAGTATAATGAATCAATGGCATTTCATGACCTATTTATTACCTTCAGATGTTCATTTGATAAATGAGTAGAATCTGATAGAGGTATCTCTGTTATTTCAAAGGTATAATGACGGGGACTCACTCCCTCTGGATCTTCCAGTTAGCATGCAGGGCTTTCCTGGGCCATGGACTGGAGCTGAGCCTCCCTCCTATCCAGAGTCCAGTGGTCAAAACCAGCCTATCTTTGCACATAAATCAGTACTGCTCAGTTTTAATTACCACGTGGCAACATGTTCAGTGCTTACCTTCGCTACGTGTAGCTTAATCTGTGCTGTTTTTAGAAACTTCTGTTAGAGCTCACTTTCTTCACACATTTCAAATTCCTTCTGTTCTGTTTTAATTCCAAGAGATTGTAGGACCCAAAATTTGGTATAGCCTTAGGTATCTGTGGATGGTCCTAGTGCTAAACAGTACTTTAGAGACCTAAAGTAGTGACTTGCTTTCTCTCCCCACAGCTCATTTAATTTCCAGAGAGGAGACAAGCCATATGGACAAGTGGCTTGGTGATAGCTAAATTTTATGCTTATGTATTGAAACCAGTTAGGTCCCACTAATGGACTGTTGTGAATTGAACACTGTGTGACATGCAGAACATGGATATTCCACTGTATATATGAATGTTGGCTAAAATATAAAGCAACTGATTAAATAAAGAACTAAGAACTCTATAGGTTAAACAAATTTTTATCTGGAATTAAATAATTGAAAAAAAAACAATTAGACATTAAGATTCTCCTTTGCTGCTTCTAATTCCTATTCTACAAATCTGATTCATTTTGCTAGTTTTTGTAGTAACATTAGAAAAATTTGACAATATGCAAATGTTTATGAATGTGCTTTTTAAATAGCCTGACAATAAATTAGATACTCTGAATTCATTCCAAAAAACCCATAAAAGATATACTGAGAGAAAACAAGCATTAACAGATGACAGAGTCCTTTAAGCTACTCAGATGGCTCACCAACCTGATTTAGTCTGGGTTTAAAGACAGCTATTGTTCTGAAACTATATTTTATTCGAGACACTGTATTTAAGTGCTAATTATCTCTGGATAGTTATCACTGAGCCAGCTCTCACAGGGTACCTAGTTTAAAACTTAAACTAGTCAACTGTTTACATGTCAATTTATTGTTGCTCACCTTTTGCTCTTGATGGGGAAGAGGGAGAAGAACTAATGAAAGACTTGGTCAGAGTGGTGCTGGATCCTGGGAGGTCTGCTCGTCCTGGGCTCATCCTGCTTGCACTTTGATCCCCCAAGCCCCTCGGCTGCCCCACTGCAGGCTCGCTCTTCCTTCTTTTCCTGAAGTCACTGGCCATGCTTGGAGAGCTGAAAGAAGCAGTGAGCTTCAGTTAGGTTGGTGTTGGAGGAGGCTTACTATATGAACCAGAAAGACTGGGGGGATGTGCTGGTTACATATAATTCTTAATCCCCAAGCTGCAATTTTAGGATTTCATTCCTTGATTTTGAACACTGTTTCTTTATAATCATTCCTTTAAAAATTTATAGACTTAGCTTTTTTTAGAGCAGTTTTAGGTTGATAGAAAAAATTGATTGGAAAGTACAAAGAGTTCCCATAAACTCCATTTCCCTTTGCATGGCCCCGGTTATTGACATCTTCTGTTGGCATGGTATTTGTTATAACTGATGAGCCATATTGATGCTTATCATTAAATGCAATTAACATCAATAGTTTATATTAGGGTTCATGTTTTCTGTTAAACATCTTTATTTTAAGGTTCTTCTATGTCTTTCTGTGGTGTGATAACTTATTTCTTTACATTGCTGAATAATATTCCATTATGTGGATGTACCACAGATTGTTTATCCATTTACCTATTGAAGGACATCTTGGTTGCTTCCAAGTTTGGGCGGTTATGAATAATGCTGCTATAAACATCCATGTGCAGATTTTTATATGGACATAAGTTCATAATCACTTTTTAAAGTAAAAATTCTCCTATTAGTAAAATATGTAACTGACAATTCAGTGTTATGATTTGTTTCATGTATCTTTTTTCTGTTGAAAGAAGAGTTCCAACAAGATAACTATATCCAGAGGATGGACACCAAATGGAAGAAGGGATTGGAAAAAAGGAAGATACCTGGTGAGACAAATTTCTCTTACCTCTAGTCCCTATGGCTTTTCCTAGTAATTTTAGCTTTAAAACTCTTACACTAGAATTCAAACATTTTTCTATTTAAATAATGAATGATCAACGATCTGGTCAGTAAATCAACTATTAAAGGGTGCTTTCACATCATTGTATTAAATAGTGTCGACAGTCTGTAATGGAGGAATTTTGCTGTGGTCCTGGATCTGAGTATAGTATGATGTAAAGTAAACATTAGTGAATGAAGATATACACTGCACAGCATCTGTCTGTCAGGTCGCTAGATAACACTCCAGCAGCAGCAGGCAGCAGGGAGCTGTTTGCCGTGTTGACATCGTCCCCTGTAGTCTGCATACAAATCTATGAGGTTTGCCCTCTTAACTACTGTTTCACAGACAAGGAGATGGGACCCACATGCTCTTCAAGTATACAGGTGGAACTGGACCTCAGGATCTGTGTGCATTCTTCTGAAATGGATGTCCCGCTTTTCCTAGACATGTAGCTATTTTTGCTGTCAATGTCCTGTCAGGAGAAGATCTGTGTGTCTTTACAGTCATCCTCAGGTCAGAGTGGAACTCTTAAACTTCAAACATTTTAAGTGCATATATAGATGTAAAGCTGTAACGGGGAAATACAGGAGCTCCTTTCTTAGTGACATTAATGTCTTTAGATGGCACTTGTGATCCCAATTTACAAAGGACCCGATTTACAGAGTTATCTATTTATAGAAACATTATTGATAGAAATCTATAGAAGAGCAAATTAATGTTATGTAAATATTTGTTGTTGATGAAATGAGTTTGTATTATTCATTATTGCTATTGAACTGTATCAGAATTCCTGTAATATTTTAAAGTCAGTGTGATATTTACAGCCTCCCAACAGTACTTACCTTGGCAGACTCTTAGGGCAGTTAGGACTACCTGGAGAAAGGCTATTTTGGTTCAGTTCCACTTTGTGTCTGCAGTACCTTGCCGACTGTGTCAACTTGGTGAATTGTAGAGCCTAAGTTTCAGTTTACTCAGAGATATGGGATGATAGTACTTAAAACTCATAGCGGTGTCTTAAGGATTGAATATATTTATGTACTTAGAGTGCCTGGTATGTAGGTAGCCCTCAATTATCGGTAGTAACAGTATGTCTGATTTGTGTGGTCAGAATGAACAAATGTGTGTAGGGCATAATTTATAAAATTTTTGATAATTTATAATTTTTCAAATATATTATCATAAGTGTCATCATCTAATATTGAAAATTTGATATTTATAATCCCCATTTAAAGAAAAGAAAACAGTATAGAAGAGACAGGGAAGGGAAGAGTTTCTCAATCTGTAATGGAGTCCAGGTTTATTTCACTTAGTTTTTATAAATTCTTGAATATGATAATATAAAATGATGTCAAAACAACTTCATAAGAATGAGGCTTAAAATTAAAATGAGATAACATAATCTTCATTATTATTTCACTAAATAGTATTACTCCTGAAAGGAATAGTATTATTGAAAAAAAAACCTGGGTATAGAATATTCTGGTTGCATAATATAATGAGATTCTTACCTAGTGGGTCTTTCCAGGCTTCTGTCTACAGAAGATTGATACAAGGAGGCCTGTTAAGATAGAAAAATAGTTTCATGAAAATTTTTACCATGGCAAAATTTCATTTGTCCATGGGCATTAAATTAGGTATCCTAAAAAGAATTTTATAAAAATTGAGATAAAAAAACCACTTATTATGATCATGAAATGTTTTCCCAAAGAGAAATCACGTAATCTGAGTTCTACTTTCTTCCTATCTGCTTTCTCTTCTGATATAGTGCATTTCTTTGTGTAACTCAAATTGTGTACAACCCAAACATTGCCTAGGGGAAAAAAGAAAAATCATTAACCACTCCTTCATGTAAGAGACTGCAAATAGAAATTTCCTACATAAAAGAATGGTTTGATGTTTTAAAAAAATACTTATAGTCACCATCCAATCCTTATAAAACATAAACCTTTATAAATTTTTTTGTCATGTTGCCAAGTGTATCTTTAAAACATAAAATTTAAATAGAACTTGGCACATCTTTCATCTGTCAATATAGACATGGCATTTTAATAAAAACCACAGAATTTGGTTTGAAATTAAACTACCTGGTACTTAAGTCCGGTATAGATTTGTATCTTTCACATTAGTTAGGCTCAGGATTAGTTAAAATAAAGGATTTAATGAGCTAAAATATAACTTTCTAAAGGAGAGTTTTAACATTTTCATCAGAAAATCAACTGTCAGTTGTCAGGGTTGTAGGAACAAAGAAAAATAGGTAATACATATTGACAAGTAATTCCAAATGCTTATTGTACACATCATTTTCATACTCTTTCATCTGAATAGTACAATAAGGTAGATATTAAGCAAAAAAGTTAGATAGGAATTTTCCCTTCCTATGACCACCTACTGGAGTAATTGCTGAAATATTTAAAAGACAAGAGAGGATCAGCATTGAGCTCTTGAGAATTTGAGATGACACTGAAAAATGAATGAGAGTAGTTGTGGTATAATGTCAAGAATATATACAGAAGTGTATACAAGTGTATATATGTAGGAGACTACATAGCTTTGGTCATATTGACTGATCAGTTCTTCATCACAAACTCTGGTCAGATGAAGAATTGAAATTCTAGTCTGAAAATTTCTTCCATATGGAAGTTTAAAAATACCAGCCAGAAAAGCAGGATTTGACAAATTTTATCCGAAGTTCCTATCACACAGAAATATTTTTCCAGGGTATTAAAGATAGATAGACTTAGTGGAAACTAAACCACATTTTAAAAACTATTTCTGTAACTTTATTTTCTGTTTGTACATTAGCAGCAATTAATCAATTAAAAATATAGTAAATAATTTTGAAATTCTCTGTATAGATCAGTCTGACAAGCCCACTATGTATACTCTAAAATTGCTATTAACTAATATTTTCACTTAATTCCGTCTTGCTGAATAAGAGTGGAATTTTGCCCAGAAACAAACAAAAGCATTTCTCTGCAAGAGAATATTCCTCCCCCCCATAGACAGAAAATATATTCGAATATTTTTAGTGTCTAGAAAATACTTAGATTTCTAGGCTGTCAACAGATATATAATGAGGAAAAAAATTTGGTCTACTAATCTGATAAATTTACATGATTTTTTTAACTTGCTGAATCAGATACTGGAAAAGTGAAAAAATAAATGCCAAATAAGGAGAGCAAACAAGTAAATAAAACCAGATAATTACATTCCTATTTAGAAATATTAGTTCTGCACATATATAGAAGGGCAACACCAAAGAGCATCTGAGCATTGCAATCTGTGTGGGTCATGGCATTTTGGGGACACAAAGCACGTTGATTATCAAAAAGTGTCAATGTCAGAGCCCTCTTAGAACATCCTTAGAGCAGTCAGAAATTTTGTATTGCCAAATGACATGAGCCTAAACAACACTGTAATGTGAAATAAAACACAGTGTAAGAAGTGAAGGCTCTACACTGATAAATTAATTGTGTTTTAGATTTAAGACTAAAGAAACTACAATTATTCATCCTTGTGCTGGTTTCCACAACCCAAAATAAACAAACCAGTTTTGTGATTCTGTGTAGACAGACTCAAAAGAAAAGGTTCAGTATTAAATTAAAAGGAAGCAGTAAAAAATCTAGATAGATAACTAAAAGAAAAACTTGTATATTTGAATGGTACCCATCCTAAAATGGAAATTGCATCCAGATAAGAAGTAACCTATTTTAACTGTTACGATCTGTTGGGTAGTTACGTATTACCATAATTTTAACACACCTAAATGAAGGCCATTTTAATGAAGTGTGGATACTAAATTACTCTTTTTGCTCCGTGGCAATGCAGTTAAACTGCTTAAAGATCTTTGATTGTTCTTTATTAGCGCCAGTTTCTCAGTTACATTTACAGATTAAACAGTGTTGTTATTCATGGTGTATGCTAGGTACTTGATAAATAGTAGTTAAGGTAATGTGTAATCAATTAAAAATTTTACCAGAAATGTTTTACGTAAGTTTGTTAACAACAGGAAAGAAACACTATTTTTTTATGCTCTGAAAAACCATGAAGGGAAACAACGCAAGTATGCTATCAGAATGATGCAATACTCCCTTGCAATCCCAGAGATAATGGCAAGTCAACTTAACCATCAGCAGAGTGCTTTTTTATGATTTTTTTGTCATTACCGTAACATAGAGTGCTATAGAATTCAGTTCCTACTGTTTTTAACCCAAGAATTATTGTGTAATGTTAATTATAGGAACTTACTTCACAAAGATCAATTGTTAATAAAAAATAGTATTAAGTAAATCATTTGTTTCTAGAAGATTTGAGTGCTAAATACATCTCTTGGAAGTACTGAGAAGTGTAATATAAAGGAAATAGCACTGAAGTGAAAGCTAAGATATCTATATTTTGTTTTTAAAATTTGCCACTCTCTCACCCTGTGATTTTGGACATATTTCTTTAAACAGTTGGGCTCTATTTTTCTTGGCTTAGAAGTGGTTGAGTTTTGGACATGGTGATCTCTAAATTCCATTTCAGTTCTGAAAGAACCAACCATATTAAAAACATCTTAGAAATATCTGACCAAAATATCTGATCAAATTGATTTCTAAGGTAAATTCTTGGGCTGTTCATACGTTGAAATGATACTCTTTCTTTAGATGTGAAGGTAATATAATGTACAGAATAGACAGCTTGTTGTATTTGATTGTCTTCAAATTATATACCTGTGTACAAAACATAAACCTTGAGGAATGACTGCATTCAGTAACCCAGAATGATCCTGATTACTCTATTTTACTTTTTATTTAATATATAAGTATTTCAGTCACTTCTCTGTTTGAACATACACTCTGATACAAAATTTGGAGTTGAAAATTCTAGGAAGTTGGGTATTTCCTCCTGAGACTATGCCTGCAATTCTGGTTGTCGCCCCCATGAGTTGGTAGTACTTCCTACAACATAAACATTCTACTAGTTTTATTTTCTAGTTGCACATATTTGAGTTAAGACTTTTCAGTTAAAATTAGATTTTTATTAGTTTTTTAAAATATATTTAGGACCACAAACTACTGTGCAAAAACCAGTGTATTCACTGTTACTTTTGCTTGTGTCTGTCAGTGAGTCTTAAATCTGCTTTCCAAAATAACTTAATTTTTCTCTGCAAAGAGCAGAATAAATCCACAGCTTTAACTGGGTTGTTTCTGCCCTTTTCATACTCTCTTTGACTAGTTCAAATAATATTTTACAATCCCTGGAATAATTTTTTTTTTACCTGGTAGATAGTTGTGAACATTCTTACGTAGAAATGGCAAATGCATTTCATCTTCTATGCCCGTGATAATCTGTTACAGTGGCTGCCTGGATTACAGTGTTGAGGAGGATTAGTAGTGTCTGTCAAGGGTGTGGAGCTGGGAAGTTGTGACATATGTCCAATTATCTGTCAGCTGTTCTGGATTTTATCTGATGCTAAAATTCACAAATTGTATTTAGGAAAATGAAAGAATTAAAATAGCATATTTAGGAACATGTGGGGCATAAACATCTAATTATCTAAGAATCTAAACTGTTGTTCTGTACCTCCAAGCATGATGAGAAAATGACTCTGAGAAGCCTTCTAGTAGGAGTTTAATTTTACTCAGTCTAATCAAAACAGGCAGCTAATATATGCAACAAGACCACTGTCTCTGGTTTTTGATGATCACACTCCTAGGCACTAGGACTGCACTGAATAGTCAACAGAAAGTTAGAGTTAGAATGATTCCTCACCTACATTTCAGGAAGAGCCAACAACACTGGTGTAATGTCTAAACAATGATACTAGATACAACACAATGATAGAAAGACAGATTTTCAATAATAGCTTAGACACCGTAGTGAACTATAAAACATGGATGCTCAGAATCGCAGTAACAGATCCTAAGAGAGAAATCTGAAAAAGAGAATAATTTGTTTTTACCTCATTGGAAACACCAGAAGAATGATCTTGAACATAGTCCAGAGCCTTTTTAGGAGGCTGGGTGTCGATGCACCACATAAGCAGAAGTGTAGAGATGGAATGGAGGAGAATCAATGGCAGCAAGGAATGAACATGTGGAAAAGGTGACAACAGTTAGAAACAGTGCTGATAGCATCAGATACACATAAAGAGTGCATGAATGGAGCAAAATGGGGGTGGCCTAGGAGGAAGAGTGCAGTGTTTGCAAATACTCTCAAGCGCTGGGCAAAATTACTAGTGATTTGATTAGTATATTTATAAACTCATTTCACCAATTCAAAATTAGCACTCCTAGCCTCTAGCCACGGAGGAATGCAGGTATATTAAAGAAACATTAAAGGAGCAAGTGGATAGCATGCTGGTGAGTTTCCACGTATGGCTGAAAATGATTATAGAAAAATGCTGGTAATTTAGGCTCAGAACAGAAATTGGGATAGTCCCTATAAACTGTCTAGTCAATAGTAGTGGTGTAAATAAAATGAAGCTAGAGAATTTTTATCTCTAAAATAAAATGCATTTATGTGACTACTTGGATACAAATTAGGAAAAAATGAGAGAAAACATTCCTCCTATTATGTAAAGGAAGTTAGGAAAAATTCTTTGGTTTATATTCATTTACAGTTACTTTTCATCCAGTTTGATAATATAATAAATCTAACCATGTCTCTTTGTATTTTAATGGACAGAAGGGACCTCCTAGTGTACAATATATGGTCAGTATACAAGTATATAAACAGTGTATGATATGGTAAAACATGGTACTCTCTGATCTTTAATAAAATTCTGTGCAGTGTAATCGGGTATGTTTTTAAGAGTCTAATATTCAGAAACACAAGTAAGAGTATAAAAAATATGTAACTAACACACATCAGATGCACAGCTGTTGATAAATAGAGTTCCCTAACAAAACTTGAGTTAGTACAGGATATGGTCCTTTGAGGCTTGGGTTGACTCTTTATCCAAAATAGACTAAGCAATTCTCTTAAGACCCACCTTTGGTTGGCGGGTTTGGGAACTAGACAGTGTGGTGGTTTTTACTAGCAAGACTAGCAATCAAGGTCCACAGGGTTTCCTTATTTTTCTCTTTCCTTATATTCCTAATGGTAAATGAGGTATTTTATAGTGGGAATATTCTGGCAGTATATTACAGCGGGAATTGCCACAAGGTTTTGTTTTTGGTTTGATAACCCTGGGTTTAACTTCTGACTCTGCCCCTTACTATCTTGGCCACATTACTTAACCCCTCTCATCTCTGGTTTCTTCTTATTGGAGGGCATTGTGGGCACTCAGCTCAGGTCATAAGTACAGAACCCAGCCCTCTTCAGGTGCTTGGAGATTCCTTAGTCAGTGGGAGGTATAATACTAGTAATTATTATTATTATAAATGTGATGATGCTCTTCTGATTGAACTAAAGCAAACAGACGGTAAACAAGTACAAATCTTCTATAAAGCTGTAATAAGTATCTGAATACTCTAGGACAGAAACTATCTCAACTTTCTGAATTTGTTTAGTAATCCTAGTGCATGATTTGGTAAAACTATATAGGAAATGTGTGAGCACGTGTAACCATTTGGTACAGAAGTGAACGTGGACTAAGCTGTACCATATTTGCGTACACAGAATACATTTGGCTTTTGTTCTCTGAACGACATCTGTGTATTCTGATAATAATACATTTTATAAATCAAACAACATTCCCCTAATTTTCTTATATTAATATTCTAGCCTCACTTACCGGGCGTCCAAACTCCAGTTCTGAAAAGAATTTATACCAGGGCTCATTTTCTAAATCTATGTCATCTGGATTTATGCGATCAGTCTGGAGCAGAAGTGAAGGAAAAGGGAAGGAAAAGGCACACTGAGCCAAGTGAGGGAAGCGCTGGGTGGTCTGACAACACACACGCACATTCCCACGCAAACGTGCATCCACTCGGATCCAACAAATCTCAGCAGGAGAGAACAAGGGAAATAAAGTAAATGAGTAAAATTAGGATATAAAGACGAGCCATGCTGGCCCCTACTTATTTCCTCTGTCCATCATTTCTAGTCTTCTCCTTAACTTGATGCACCAACTACAGAAAACTCTCCGTGACAGTGACAATGAGCTTCACTAGCATATTGGAAATATAAAATAGGCTCAACTCAGTCACCAAGTATCTCCTCTGGGGGAGTCACCCCATCGCCCTTCCCTTGTTGGTTCCAGCATGTAAGTCTGCCATCTGCAGACAGTTTGCTGAGGTCAGGCCTGTGGAGAACCCAGGGAGGGTGTGGGAGAGGTGGGAAGAGATACAAGGCCAGGGAGGAGTGAGAGTAGCTGGGAGGCCATTAGGCATCTGTTGGCATGAAGAACATGGGGACCAGGTGAGAAAGGAGGGGGCAGCAGGGCAAGGGTGGTGGGGGTTAGCCACCCTCTGATGGTCTCCTTAGCCTCATGAGAGCAAGGGCTGCACCTGTGCTTCCCTGTGGGCATAGAGAAGTTAAAGAAGGAAGGAGCTCACCCAGATGTGGGAGAGAGCCGGGGTGCACGGGCCTGGTGTGGGAATGCCGGTCCTGGGTGGAGGGGAGGGGCTACCAGCTACTGCGCCGTGTGGTGAAATAGAAATAGGCTTCCGGCCAGGTTCCTTTGGAACAGGTGTTGGAGTTGTTGGGAGAGGGGGCTGTAAGAGAGAGGGATGAAGGAAAAACTGATTTATTACATCGAGGTGTGTGAAGGGACTAAAAGGACCCCAGCTAGCAGAGCTTTGTGCCTGCCTCTGGCACGGCCAGGGGAAATGTCTCAGGGGAGGAAAATGTCCTGGGGGACCCAGCTGACTTAGGAATGGTCAGGACCACTGGAAAGGTGTGAAGACAAGGAGCTTCTCAGAAAGTAAACAATGATCATACTTTCTGAGCTACCCCAAGTATCACCTCCTGTCTACCTTGAGCTAGAGAAATGGATTGGGGTGGGGCTAGGTTTTTCACAGTACTGGGGTTGCCTAAGAGTTGGGGAGAGGGTGAGCAAGAAAACCCCATCCTGGTTTAGTTGACACTAATTTAGAGAAAAAAACCTGTTTTTATAATTGACTTGCTCCCCTCTAGTGGTGTCTGCATATTGTATTTAAGATAGAAATATTAGGAATGTTAATATAAACACCTTGAGAAAATACATACAATTGCTTTAGTAACAGAAAAAACACACATGGAGCATTTACTTTACGCAGCCATATCTGTAATGCTTTTAAGTAATATATGCCCAACCAATTGATTTAGGACATTGATTTGATATTAAAAATGGATGCTTAAAGCACTACAGATGGGTTATTATTTCTTTGATAATTATTACATGACACTAATTAAACATGGTGCCATTGGATAGTAATATTTTAAGTTAGAAAACAAACAGCCCCCCTGCAGCATTCACCCTGGCCAGGAGAGGGCGTATTCTTTGTAATACTGGGCCTTTGAGATAGTCCATGTTCAAACAAAAGTCATTATGTTGACACTACCTTGTTGAAGAGTTTGACTTTTTGCATCCCCAATAGCTTTATAATACACATAATAGTTTTAGTAATACACAGTCTGTATTTAATAATCAATTATATTCAAAGTACTTTTAGAGATGTGCTTTTTATTTCAATATTTTATGAGATTATACTAGTGGTTACAAACAATGATAGAAAAGTTTGAGACATCGTAAACTGGTGAAAGGGCCTAAGTTATCCAAATTATGTAGTGATCATAATGATACTGTATAGTAGCCATGGGAAGTGTTTATGATGGGATCTAAGCATTAAAGCAGAATATGACCACGTGCTTATACAGTACTTACAGTAATATCACAAAGCATGCATCTAGAGGAGCACCATATACACACACATACACAAAAGACTGTGGTGGTGTTCTAGCATTGAGATTGTTTGCTCTTTTCTTTCTTTTAAAATACTATTTTGCTTTACTGTTGTAATGTTTTGGGGGAACATCTTACAATCTGTACGGGAAGTGTTACAAAAATCTGTTCGTCTTACTTATGCCAATATTATGTTTGGTTTATATTTCAGAACTAACAGTGAAATTGATAAAAAATATTCTGGTAACTAATTTACTATTATCTGTTTAATTAAAAACCTTGATTCAATTTATATTTGATTCAATAGTGCTAAACCACTAACTGAGATTTTGATATTACTGAAATACTGTTTTTCTCCAATTATCACTTAGATAATAGCTGCAGCATGTAACTATTTCACGGAATAGTTCAGCTGGACCTAATTTTTAAGGTATTTGACATAAAATTTTTTTAGTAATTTTGGTTCCAACTATAGAGGCCAAATACTTCTTCCAAGTACTTACTCCACTTCTACTGATCTTTGGTTCTTTCAGATCTCATTGTTTCCAATGTTATATACTGACTAATATTATTAATTTTTTATTTTATTATCTCTGCTTTCAAGTATGGTATTTTGTTTTGCTAAGAGGAGACAAAAATTTCTCTTAGAGGAAACAAATTTGTTTAAAAAAACATTTTGAACAGCAGAGGGCAGTAAATTTACCGAACAAGCAAGCATATGAGCAGTGGTTACAACTTCATTTTGACTTCCACCTTAAGAAAATACATAACAAATGGATATACTAAATCCTGATTTATAGAAACACATTCCTATCACAGAATACAGAAAAGGGAGTAGAATATCTGTCATCCTGCACAATACCTTAGAATGGCAATTTTCCATGAATTATGATTTTGTAGACTAAAAATTCTACTTACAGACTCAGTGAGCCACTACCTAGAATACATACAAATAGAAATTATTAAGAGAAATGACCAAACAATGATAACTGTTAATTATCTATAGCAAAAGGCACATGGTTGAGTAGAGCCTTTATGGTAAACACACTGTAGGTAGCAGAACTAGATTTTTCTCTGCTGTGGTTGACCTGTTGAATCCCTTTAATCATGCAACAGTTAAGAGTATTGTGTAGCAATATAGATCTACTGCTTAGGTACATAGAGGCCCTACCAGTCAGTGATACACATACAGATGATCAGCCACAGACATATATACACACTCATAATCTCACTAAATCAGTACTTCTCACGTGTAGCTAGAAAGTTCCTTTGAGTTGTTCAACACGAATATTAACACTCACACCTATTTAGGAAACATGGTTATGCTTTAATTCTTATAAAAACAAAAGAGCAGGGACACTGTTGCACATCTTTCTAACCTTTTTTGGTTTTCTCATTTTGAAAAAACCTAGCAAACCTGTATTTAAAACTAAGATGTCATCAGTGTAGGCAGGGATGTTTAAGATAATCTAAAACTATGAATCACATATTCTTATTTAAAAGCAACCAAGGGTGAACAATTTTGAAGTTTTTATATTAGCTGCGATTTAAAAGCATTTAGTTGCTTTTGAAGTTATAGAGATTCTACTGTTTTCAGTATTCTTGTTGCAGCATATAATTTCTATATGTTGTTCCAAACAGAAGTGTCAATGTAATTTATTTATTTAAAATTTATGCTCATTATATTTTAAAGCCTTAATGGCATTGGTTAGTATGTTTTATATTTTTTGTGGTTCCACAATAAGTGCTATACACATTGTCAGTTGGGGTAATTCTTTATGGTTCAAACTGTCAGATGAAGGTCCCCCAAATTTTTATAGCGTAAGCTTTGAATGACAATCTTCATGGATAAGGAAGTTTATACTGAGGGTTTAAATTACGTTTCTATTTTGTACAATGTTTTCAATGATTATTCCTGCTTTTATAATTATGTGCTAGCTTAGCTACTGTACAGAAAGTTAACATTTTCATATTATTTTCTATTTTATCAAGCACAGAGAGATCCTAAATAAGTGCTTTATTTAAATTTATTTTAGTTTTATTTTGGCTCACCTATAACCTTATCCCTCCAGATGGGATGTAAAGTATTTATTATCTTAGCAGAGAGTTTTTTTAATTGTCTCATGGAGTAAATTGTGGTTCAAGTTAGTTAAAAATAAACTCCTGGGATTGAAAAGGAATTCTGAAGATCAAACATTAGGCTCATTTAATCAGCATTTCTAAATTTACGGTGTAATGGATATCTGTGCACTTCAAAAAATTGCATTCACTTTTACTTTCAATGCATATTCCATTGATTCGTAAGGGAGAAGGGGATACTTTTGACCACAGTCTGGAGAAGGACTTTTATTCAAACAGTACTGTCTCCAGTACACCCCTGGTACCCCAGGGAATCATGGAATTAGTGAATCACAGTTACTAATAGCAGTGCAATGAATCCCTCGTATGTGCTTTGATGGAGACCCACTGTGTCTTTTGTCACTAGAAATGTACGGACCTCACAGGCAAGCAACAGAACAGGGATTGTCTCACCAGCGTGACCCACTAACTGCAAGGGTAAAACCTGTAATCGTTCACTCACTTTTTAATTCAATGAACATTCACTGAAAACCTACCATATGCCAGGCATTGTGCTAGGTGTTGGGGATACAACTGGTGCACCAGACATGGTCCCTGCCTTCAAGGAGCTTAAAGTCTAGTGAGGGACACAGACAAGTAAACAGACCATTACAATTCAGTGTGGTGAGGGGAAACTGCGGCGTGCTCAGGGCGCCCAGCAGGGGGAGCTTTTCACCCAGTGTCCAGGAGTCCAGGTGGTGCCCTGTGGGAGTGAGACAAGGCCAAGGCTGAGACGGGATTTTCCATGTGAGGAGAGAGGTAGTGAGAGGGCTTTCTTGGCAGAGGGACCAGCCTGTGCAAAGGGCCAGGAAAGGAACGGGAAGCTCTCAGGATAGCTGGGATGTAGTGATGAGGCAGGAGGGGCAGGAAGGGACACGACACTAAGGACATCAGCGGGAGCCAAACCACAAGGGCTTTTGTAAGTTATATTCAAGAATTCAGATTTTGCTCTAAGGGTACCTGGGAGCCAAGAGAGAGTTTCGAGCATAAGGTTCTGTAAAGATGACCTGTCTATGGTTTGGAGACGGGATTGGTGAATTAGGGAAAATAACCAGGTGGCTGTCATTGCAATGCAGGCAGTGGACAATGGTAGACCAGAAGAGAAGAGTGGCAGTGGCATTTCTCGCAGGGGGTGGGACTCTGAGGTCATTGGGGAGAGTGGGAAAGCTGTACAGATGATGGAGACGTCGAAGGGATTCAAAAGAGCAACGGAATTACCTCGCTGTTGGGTGTAATTTGCAAAAGTTAAATATGAAAAACAATGCTCACAAACTGTCTTGGGAGTAAAAATACATGAGAGCACATTCACAAAAACTTGAGATCCTTAAATGTCCATTTGCTATTACTCTCATTTAGCAAGCTGCCTCTTCATCTTCTTTGGTGTGTTAAAGACACCCCAGAATCTATGTAAACTCTATTAATATATGTCCTGCAACACCACTGTACTCTTAGCACTTTTTTTTTTCTGACATAGAAAGGCAATCAGAATGAATTCAGGGTTGATGGGGGAAAAAAAAGGAAATAGTCTAGTGCTATAATAGGAAGCCTTGCCAAAATGATACAGATGACTAGCTCAAATCCTTTGGTGTAAGGCTGGCTGTCAACAAAATTGTTTAGGAGGGATAAAATGTAAGAAATAGAAAGCTCTCATTTCCTCCCAAGTTCCTAGGTTCCTTCCACTTCTCTTTTCCTGTGCCTGCAACACCCATACGTACCCAAATCTCCAGCAATACCCATGCTCTAGATCTTTCTATTCTTCTTAGAATGAGTTATGTATACTAGTCTCTGTCTTAACTACTCAGGGCCCATGTTTTTGATATGTAAATCAAGCCCTCTAATTATAAATTAGCAAATAAACTAATTTATACTGCAGAATAATCAAATACACTAAGGTGATAGTGACTACTAGCTAAACTGTTTCCTCCTCAGCTAACCTGGGTGGTCTGGCAGCATCGTGGTGGGTAAGTGCACCGGGCATGGCACTGCTTGCTCTCAGCTCCCCGCTCCAGCAGCCAGCAGCTGTGTGACCCTGAATGTGTGCTTCAGTCTCTTATCTGCAAAATGGGAGTGCTATATATATACTCATAGGGCTGTGGGAAGATGATATCAGATAAGGCAAAATTACTAATGATAGGCCTGGCACATAGTAAGTGCTCAGTAAAGACCCACGATTACTGTTGTTGTTATTATTGCTGTTATTTCTACTTTTAAACAAGGAGCCTTCCAAGCTTTAACCCATGAGTAATGTGGGAATTTCAGCCATAAATGACAGGGCCTGTAAATGAGCTTTTGAGAAGATTCTGTAGGTGTGTCCTGGTTTTAACTATAGAGGTGGTCACTTCATGTACTTGCAGGGCTAGCCCAGCATGTCATTAAATGATAGACTCGAAGCTCCTCAAGGTAGAGACTCTGACTTGTTCACTCTGTGACCCTAGCACCTAATACAATGTCTGGCACATAGCTGATGCTCAATAAATTTGTTGAATGAGTAAATAATAAAAATATTCTAATTGGAAAGTTTCCAAAATTAATCCTGTTTCCTGACACCACACCTACAAAAGTTTACCAATACAATTATAACATTCATCATCCTAAGAGACTCATAAATTGTTAGAATGAACATTAAAGTTTTATTTACACTCAAATCTGAGGCTTGTTATTTTGCATAATTGTTTGCTATTTTCAGTTTCAGGCAATGGTGACATCATGAGAAGTCATCTAATTCTCATCCTAGAAATTTCAAAGTATGTGACTTTGAAATGATAGTAAATCATGTAACTTAGTAAATGGGTAATAAATTTTCATTGAGCCTGCTGTTCAGTGGTGTTCCTTTTGTTCCTTTCAGTTTTTCTGGTGAAGTCCTCTTACTCTAAAAGATAAGAGTTATTTGAAGGAAGGCAAAGAAGGCTTGGATAAATATCATGTATCAATTATATGATTATAAGATTTTTGAAAACGTTTTGCAAGATTATAACCATAAATACAGGGCTTCAAAAACTAAATCAAGGATACTCATGTTGGGTGTGGTGAGGCAAAGGTTTCCAATCAAATTTTAGGACTGGCCTTGCATTGTATATAATAATGTGGCTTCCTGGATAATCTCAAAGGCACTAACAAAGAAAACTCTTTTTCCTGATCACAGACACCTGAAATTCTCTTAAGACAAGAATGTGAGTAAATCACAAATGACATCAGTTATTTCTCTAGAAGCAGGTTTTGATAGAGATCCAGAGGAATTAGAGTTTCAAAGAGACTTGAGGGCACTGGTCTCAGAGGGAAAGCAAAGGATCCAGAAAGGAGGATGGGAAATAAAAACAAAGAAGGCCAAGGAGCAGCCTATTTGTTAAATTGCACTTGGAAGAGGCAAGTGGTTATTTTCAAGTGTATATATCTTTTTTGTTTGCATATATTAAAATACATAAGTGGAAAAAATACTGCAAATTTAAATATTCTCTTGATCCATTAGATTGACAATCAATCAGGAAGCTTGAGGCTTGGTGACCTGAGAGAGATTTAACAAGAATCAATTAAAACAACTTGTTATAAAAACAGGCATTTGGAAAATTTCCCCTTAAGCCAAAGAAATATTAAACCACTGGTATGGAAACCAAGGGATGAAACTGCCTGGGACCATTTGTATTGGAGAGATTAATGAATGCTTTTTCTCATTAGCAATGTAGACTAGCAATTAAGTGTTGCATTTATGAGTGTTGTTCTTTTTTAAAAAATTAAACTCAGGGCCATGATCAGGCACAGCTGTAGTTACATGCAAATGACTCCTATATTTAGTTGATAGGGATAGTATATTAGAGATGCATCAGTTCTCAGACAAGAGGTACAAGTCATGATACAGAATAAACATGATTTCTAAATAATTCCAAATAAATTACCTTTGTAACAAAAATTGCTACGTGATACGAAATTCTGGTTTATTTGGGAACCCAGGACGCCTAGAGAACTGACATTCTGTTAATGACAAGTGCTTACTGGTCTTTCATGCTGCAGAATTGATGACTTCCCAGGTTCATATTCAAAAATACTCTTTGGCTCAGAGCGAAATTTTCTTGTGTCCACTTTCCTGTCTGGAGGATCCCAGTCATGCCTAGAAATAAATAACAAATTATGTATTAAAATAATTCTCTGTGTTGAAGGCAGTTGTATAAAAAGCACTCACCGTCTTCAAAGCTAATTTTTAGAAAATTTTTTCATCTCTCAGGATAAAAAGTTAATCTACAAAAAATACCACATTTTTGTGCTGCTGTCCATCAGTGGTTTAAAGAGAGCCATGTCTTATATTTCATATTATATTTTCCTCTATTTTTTTTTTTTCATGCAAAGACTCTTCTCTTGCTGGCTCAATGACTCACACAAGGCATTTGTACTCATGCAACCAGTGATCTACTGGTAAACCTTGGGTCATACACGAACAGCAACTGTGTATGTTTGTGTTTAGAGTAAGTGGCAGTTATGCTCCATTAAGCTCTGTGAGTTTATCCCACCACTCCGTGAGCTGGCATCCTTGATCCAAAGTGACAAGGAGTCCTGCACTTGCCATGTTTCATCTTGTTTATCTTGTAAGGGGCATCACAGTCTGCCTGTGAAAAGCAAACCTGTCACGTGGGTTGCCATCCACAGGAGCCAGCTGTGGGGCACGGGAGCCCCTCCTCTGGTGTTGCCCTTGAAAAGCCTTTGTCAGGCATCTGTCTCATTGTATAGGAGACCTTGGAATCAACTCTTTTTCCTGAACTGATATCCTTCAAGAGGTGATTAAGGAGGGACTTAATAGAGTAAAGCTTTTTTGGGGTAGCTGGGGCCAAAGGAGGCCTTTGGGAGAATCATTTTTGAGGAAAAAGGAATTTCTGACTGTAGATGAGAGCAATTCTGACCCATGGAATGTGATAAAATTCAGACTCCGCGGCATGTTGGAAGTAGAAGTGCTTTATGAGACCGGAGAGTTAGGGGCAAGTCCTGGCTTACCAGTCAGCTGGTGAGTATTACTCAGCAAAGGTATTCTGAGCATCACATGAGACGAGGTATGTGAAAGCCATCTCCGTATGTTTAAAGTATCATATTTCATAATGGGAGATTTCTTTCTACTAAGCACATAGGACAAATAATACATTTAAATCTGAGTTAACTTTGGTTCTTTTTTAATGGCAGATATACCATTTGTGTCTAGACAATTATTTCCTGACTTTAAGACACCACACTTACAAACACATACTTCATCATGAAGAGATGGGTATTAAAATGAGAATCACTTCACACATAATGTGTGTCTATTTTCATGGCATCTTACACCCTATATGATCATCATTGACTCTTAATGATACAATGGGGTGTTGAATATAATATTTCTGAGATGGGTATGATAGATGGATGCTTGATAACCAGTGTTAATGCTGAATAATTCTTATATCCCTATTAATTGCTAGTAGTATAACATGAGCTATAGCTTTAGTCAGAGCTGAGTTTGAATC